>CAXITT010000110.1:84935-141666 GCA_964033795.1 Lymnaea stagnalis | reverse complement strand
GGGGGGGGGGGGGGTCGGGGAACGGGGGGTAAGTCTACAAAGTGAACAGGTCGAAAATTGGGACACACCAATTGAAACAGACAAAAGCACAAACAAACAGACAAAATTTATAAGCTAAATGAAAGCAGCTAAAATGAAAACGTGCCTCGTGTCCCCATCAATGTTATTTCAGAAATTTTCCACAGGGGGCGGGGTGAGGGGGGCGAACTTCAGATTTTTCGGGGGGGGGGGGCAGTGCCAGTTGATCTAATGTTGGACATATTTTTTGCTCCGGGGGCACTTGGCTTTCCCGGGTTGGGGGAGTGTCCCGCCGGAGATATAGCTGAAAGAAAACCTAGTCCCCATCGCAAATTTTAATAGAATACCTCCAGAAGAGTTAACTAGTTTATAATGCCTACCCCTAGCTAGTCTAGTAATGGTTTGTTCATGGCTCATAAGTAATTGGAATACAATTAAGCACGCTCTAATTTTCACGAAAAAACACGAACAGTCTGTCAACAATAAATCACCCACAAGTTTTCACCATCACAATGTTAAAACCATTACACGGCAGTTCAACACCGGGAGGACCAGATGGTTCACCGCAGGATGACAAACTGACACAAAAAAAATGTGAGTCACAAAACAAATCATGGAGGAGAGAGTGAGAGAGAGTGAGAGAGAGAGAGAGAGTGAGAGAGAGAGAGAGAGAGAGAGAGAGAGAGAGAGATTATTGAAAACTGGGTTCATTTAATGTTGTCACAGAAGTTCTAGCAGAGTTGGTCACTTGGTGGACACATTGGATCTACCTCATTGTCACAGAGGGTCTAGCAACGTTGGTCTAGTGATGGACACATTGGATCTACTTCAATGTCACAGTGGGTCTCGCATAGTTGGTCTAGTGATTGAGACATTGAATCTACATTTTTATAAATTCATTTTATTGTAAAATGTCTTGTCACAGCTTGAAGTTTGGAATAGGTCAATCCCAGATCCGTCACTATTTACAACGTTAACATTCATTGCCAGCCTTCTACCATTCTTCATCTGTTTTTGGCAGCGGCGTAACTATTTTTTTCCCTCGGGTATGGGCAGAAAAAAATCGTACCTCGTGCGGCACTAGCCCCAGCACATTTAAGTGAATTTTTTTTACACGGTTGAAAGAATGTGTGACGAGGTTGAATCTATTCCAAGTTAAGAACCTCTAGTGTGACTATTTTAGCGGGGCAAATATAAAGTTACCTGATCTGAGAGCTGCTCTCATGAACAACCGCGAATACCAATGGCTATCATGTTACACAATACACAACCATATCATTTAAATAGTGTGGTGTTTCAACCAGGGTTCCGCGGACCCTAAATGGCTCCACGAGCACAATCCAGGGGTTTCGCCGGAGGCCTGTAAAAATATAAAACTATCTCTGAAATCGCCAAGGACCGAGTCTGTACCGCCACTGTGCGATAATTAGTCGTTGTTTATCCTCGTCATTACCGCTCCGGCTGTTGTCATATGAACGTTGAGCGTTTGCAATAATGTCCATGACACTGCTGTTTTGGCGCCACCATGGACCGATTTATTGAGAAGAGAAAATTAGATGATGCAACAGCTGACGACCAGACTAAAACTCGTGAGCAGTCGACTGAAACTACAGGTGGTAGCACGTCATGTGAGTAGACTGATTCTACAGCTGGGACCCTGTCATGTGAGTATACTGAAGCTACAGGTGGTAGCACGTCATGTGAGTAGACTGATTGTACGGCCGGGACCGTGTCATGTGAGTAGACTGAAGCTACAGCTGGTACCACGTCATGTGAGTGCACTGAAGCTACAGCTGGTACCACGTCATGTGAGTGGACTGAAGCTACAGCTGGTACCACGTCATGTTAGTAGACCGAAGCTACAGCTGGTACCACGTCATGTGACTAGACTGAATATACAGCTGGCACCGCGTCTTGTTAGCCGAACATGACAAGACTTGACGCTGTCGATCGGAATCTTAAACTTCGTCGGAACACTAACAATTACTTAGCTTTGGGATTCACTTTGGGAGGAGACCCAGACTGCCCTTAACTGGCCTGTGTTGTCTGAGGGGAAAAGCTTGCCAACACTGCCATGGCACCAGCTAAATTGAAGTGAAACTTATCACGACTAAACACACGGATGTGGCGCTCAAGAATGTGGCGTTAATAGAGAAGCCACTAAGCTCAAATAAAAAAACAAACACGGCACTGCAACCGAGAAAAGGTTCCAGATACGTGACTAAGTTCAAGACACAAGTTACGAGGTCACGAAGATCGTTGCAAAGAAAATGAAATCCCATACCTTCGCCAAAAACACAATTTTAATGGCATATTGTGAGAATTTGTGAGAATTAGGTTTTTTGGATGTTCAGTATCCGACATTAATTAGATAAGATGAGATATGATAAGATGAGATAAGATCATTTATTGATCTAAATAAATGATTTTTTTTTATTATTACATTGTAAATATTTATTTTAAGAACATAAATAAATACCTGCTTTTACTAACAAAATATTTTACGATTTTCACAATTTAAAGACAAGACATTTAAAGTATTTCTCTAGCGCAGAAATCAGCCATAAAAAAACTGCTTTATTGACAATAATGACTTAATTAGTGATCATTTAGATTTAGTAACCGCTGGGATGGGGGGGGGGGCACACTGGTAAATTTGTAAAGACTGCGGGAGAAAATAAGTTTGATATATCTTTCGGTCTTAACTTTAAGAGAATGAATTCACCCTGTTTGAGCTCATCTTAGGCATATGTGCTGAAGTGGGTCGGGTGTATCATCCTAAAAAAATAACGTTTACAATAGAATCTTTCTTCTAATAGTTCTTCAAATTAACGATGTCCACTGTCAGACAATATCATAGTCAGACGTATTTCAGATATGTCCGATGACATGAATTGTCGCGTTTTAGCGTAGATAAAGACACGTGAACTCTTTGCACCGCATGTGGATGAAAGCACCGAGGTCAGTGGTAATTTTTTTTAAAAATGGGGTTGATACGATCTATTGACCACTAGCCAATGTACCTCGCTTTGCGCGAGTTGTATTAAGAAAAAAAAACAACAACTCATAAAGCGTTATAACAAATATGCAGTAAAAACACTTGGCTAAAGTAACTATTTAAATTTCAATGCTCTCCTTTTAAAAGGCCAGATTTATAATAATTGAATTTGTGTTGTTTTTTTCTGTTTCAGTTAAAATTCCCTTAACCTGAGTGTCTGCCATTGAACGCTTGAAATGCAGGTTTTTTTCGACAGACATTCTGACCAGGAGTCCAAACCAATTAATTTGTTGTTGAGCCATGTACTGGTTGATTGGATGGCATGAGCCATGTACTGGTTGATGGGATGGCATGAGCCATGTACTGGTTGATGGGATGGCATGAGCCATGTACTGGTTGATGGGATGGCTTGAGCCATGTACTGGTTGATGGGATGGCATGAGCCATGTACTGGTTGATGGGATGGCACCAACGATTTTCTTAGTTCCTGGTCCGATTGCGGGAATTTGTTGTTTAGCCCAGAAGCTCGCCTTAAACATCTCACCTCGCAGGGGATGATTATCTTTCTCTCAGGACTTTTATTCGGAGCTAGGGTTTGACAATGCAACACTGCCTTGTGATTATCGGATGCCAAAACAAATTCAGACATGAACTTACTTTGTTTGGTATTTAAGAAGCTTATAATTAAATCTACCAAAACTGAAAATAATTTAATTTGAAAAATTGTATTCTATGGAATGAAATTCTTACGTTCATAACAAAGTGTGCCTTTGAGACATTGCTGTACTCATAAAATCAACCATCCCATATTTAGTTAAATTCTTTTTGTAGATAATTCGCTAACCCGATATTACACCCCCCCCCAAAAAAAAAAAAACACATAAAATCAAGGTGGCTAGTTAATAAATCTAAAAAGACAGAACCCCTAGGTACGCGAAACATAAAATCTAATGTTTGCACTAACCAGCGAATCTTGGATTGGGTTTGTAGTCGGAAAAATTGTCTATGTCTAAAGTGTCATCAGCATACATGCTAATTTAAGAACCTTCTTCTTCTTCTTCTATATCTTAAGGGCCCACGATCAATTTATTGATCATTTTGTAACTCTTAAAAACCTTTAATTTTGGGCCCAACACCTTTCAGTTAATATTCAATTCGAATTTAAAGATTTAAAAAATCTAACCTTTAAAATTGTCTTATTAGAAATGGGTATTCATCAATGAGAAAGTGCTTTCCGTTTATCAATTTGAATGAAATAGATTCCCAATTAACCAAGTTAATTTTTCAAATGTAGTACATT
Source organism: Lymnaea stagnalis (assembly GCA_964033795.1). NCBI lineage: Eukaryota > Metazoa > Mollusca > Gastropoda > Lymnaeidae > Lymnaea > Lymnaea stagnalis. The sequence goes on along the minus strand of CAXITT010000110.1, from coordinate 137,350 downwards.
ACAATGAGTAAGAATTTTCATAGATGTTACCTTTTGATCCTTAATATTTTATAGCAGTGATAAACAAGCTTTATTTAAAACATGGCAACATTAAAATTGATCAAAATTGGTTGAAAAATGCAAAAGATAATCGTTTTATTTAAAATAAAATTGGGCAACTTCCCAACTACATTTTGGAACCTCCTATAATCATTTGGAAATTTCTAGATGCTTGAAAAATATCTTGATATCTGTTTACATTACATCGAGGACAATCATTGAGACTTATAGAATCACAAGAAACATGACAAGGCATTTGTATGATCTTAAAAAAAAACACTTTTTTAAAATCTAACCTTTTAGAATAAGAAGCTTCAAGAATTTTTTAAAAAGTTATATTAACCGATTCCGAGAAAATTTCAAGGAAAGTATATATAAATCGATAAAACTGAATTAAATTTCCTTAAAGTTTTAGATCACATAATCGTGATAAACTACGTTGAACAGCGTATAATTGCATGAACATTCTATAACTTTTTTCTAAACCTTGTCTATAGATGATTCCTTTTATGGAGTCGTGATCTCTCTCAGACAAAAACATCTAAAACGAAATGTGTCTAGAGTTACGGCATTGTGTTTTAGACGATACGTTTTCCATTAAAGTTGAAATCAGGACCCCGGTGGGGACCCTTTCTATAACGTGAAGTGTTCAGTAACATTGAGATAGTGAGGCTAAATAATTCATTAGATGAACAACCAAGTAACATTTAAAAGTTGCCCCATTATAATCAGTTGAAAAATTTAAAAGATCATGTCGCACATAAAGAAAATGAAATTAATATCCATAGCTCCATCAGTCAAGAATGTTATGTGTTCACAACCATCTAGTTTATCAATATAGATTTTCAAGTGCTGTTGTAGCTATTTCCGTTCAGATCTATCAATTAGGTTACATTTTATTCATATAGCTAAGTGAGAAAACAGAAATTAATAGTTCATATTTTAAATGAATGAAATGGCGAAACGAGGTATGTGGAAGCTTGAAATAAGATAACAGGACAAAAAACAAGGACGTTTCGGCATAAAGCCTTCCTCAGCCAACAATCTTTGTTATATTTTCATTTCTATTGTTGGCTGAGGAATGCCTTATGATGAAACGTCCTTGTTTCTTGTCCTGTTATCTTATTTCAAGCTTCCACATACCTCGTTTCGCTATTTCATTCATTTACTAAGCTTGAAAGCAGTCCCTTCAGTTATTTCTTCATATTTTAAGCTGCGTGTATTTATTTTAGGTTAGATAATGAACTCATTTTATTTGAACAAAGTGACCCAAAAGTGACCCAAAAGTGACCCAAAAGTGACCCAAAAGTGACCCAAAAGTGACCCAAAAGTGACCCAAAAGTGACCCAAAAGTGACCCAAAAGTGACCCAAAAGTGACCCAAAAGTGACCCAAAAGTGACCCAAAAGTGACCCAAAAGTGACCCAAAAGTGACCCAAAAGTGACCCAAAAGTGACCCAAAAGTGACCCAAAAGTGACCCAAAAGTGACCCAGTAAGTTCGCTTGACGCAGGGGACTACGCTTTAAAAAAAAAATTAGATAATATTATTTTTAAATCCACCAATATTTAAAACGGGATAATGATATGTATTTTTACAAAGTTTGGTCTAAATGCATCAACATTTCATGTCCTATTTCATTGTAAGACAGTACAGTACAGCTTCGGCTATCATAAGAAAAATTCATTGTATATTAACCACATATTTGAAAATTCAATATCATTTCGAAATATTTGAGGAAAGTCATAGAGACATACAGGAACACAACAAACATAAAAAGGACACCTTTAACATTAACGAGTTAATATCTGATGTCAATAAACAAAATATCTAGACAAAGTTATTGTTTTTAAAAGTTAAGAAGCTTTTACTGAATGTACAACATGTACACATATTAATTAAAAATGTAAAAACAAAAATATTCCTTGGGTAACAAATTATGTTTTTTAAAGTTATTTCTAATCTCATAAAATGAACCAACTCAATCAGGAAACTCGTTTAAGTGAATGCTGATTTGGGGGTTCAATCACAAACTCACTCTTCTTCCTTTTAAACACACCATCTACTATGTCAGGCCTGCACAACTCAAAATGTAAGGTGGGCCGTAATACTTTATGAAAAACTTGTGCGGGTCGAAAGATGTTAGAACAGTGAGGAAAGCTATTAAGAAAATAATGATAATAAAGAATATTTCGTTACTTCGCGGGCCGCCAAAAGGGTGCTGGCGGGCCACATGCGGCCTGTGGGGCCGTGTGTCGTCCAGGCCTGTACCATATAATAAAGCTAGTAACAAAAATAAATCAATAAAGAACACGCATGATCGTAGACCCGTAGGTTCACCAAATGACCATTTAGCTACGCCCCTGAACTATGTGGTCAATATAATGTACTATTTTTTGCAAATAGAATAAATCTTTACTTAAAATGCATGCACCTAACAAAGCCTTTGTTTAATTGATGTTAAAGCGCATCTTTCTGAATTAAAAGTGTGTACACTAAACATTAATCAACACGAACGTCCCTCGAAGAAATTCAATATGAATATAAAAGTTTTTTTTTATACTCTTTACCTTCGAAATGTTACGATTTTTTGAATTTACAGCATTTGAGATAAGCTGTTTAGGACCAAACTTTCCTGGAGCCACCTGTAGACATGGATAATAATTGATGGACGGCATTCAAGTTGTGTTATTGGAATATAAGAGCAATGTATGCTAAACTTGAATTCATTGACAGGACAAAAGATATGGACGGCCTTGAGTGTTCATCAGCAAACAAGACAAAAATAAGTATGACAAGTAACAGAGAACAGTTTTAAAAAAAAAACGTAGAGGTTTCCTTTCCTGTTCTGACTTCCCGCAACATGATGCTATGGAGCAGCTGATGTTCTGTTATCTTGAAAACTTGAAGGATTTTTTGACGCACCGAGCAGCGTGTGTTGGGTTTCCAAACTAGCTTGTCAGGCCATTATATTTCATCATATGAACAACTTGAACAGTGGAATACGAGGCTAAGACAAAACGTTTTGACCTTCAACTGTCCTTATAAACACATTTATGAAGGAATCGATACTTTGAAAGAAGCGTGCTCTGGAAATGTAGATATTTAAGAATTTTCTTGCACAAAAAAAAAAAAAAAATGACCAAGAAACTCTTTCATTGATAGTGACCCATTTTGGAGGCTCTGTTGAATAGTCTCAGCAACTATTTTCCGTCGATATCTGTTGACCATTACGACTGTTTTGAAAACCCGTTTTGTGGAATTAGAACCGTACCAGGGATAGTTTCCTTTGAAGGCAGCGGAGGAGCACATTAACGTTGGGAGTGACGCTAAGACATGCAGCGTTGAACTTGGGTGCATGCTGGTTGAGGACGAGCTGAGAAAGCTGTGCAACTTCTGCTGAAGTTTTCAACGTTTTACATGCGCGAGGTCGGCTTTTCTGCTGTACCCACTATCAAACACAAGAAAGGGTAACGAGAACTGTTTAGGTTGACGGTTGAAGATTAACCCCGGGTGTTTCTCTCGAACATTAGGCCGCGAATTCAGCAGATTTTTTTTATAAATAACTAAGCACAAGTTTGAATCTGAAATGTTTACTGCTACAAACTCTTGATAACGGGAACAATAAAAAAATTGAGTATATAGTAAAATAGGCTTTCTTCCGGCCACATGAGTTTATTATTTTTATTTGAGTTGCTGTATTTTTTGTTCGAAGCGAAGATGACGAAGTCTATATAGTAAGGTGAGTATGCAGATGATCTGCATGTCCTTTTTGTGCCTGGAAATCTTTCCCTCACGTGGGACACATGTTGTTTAGGGTCCTGGTTTGATTTGAGTTGATTCAGCTTTTCCTTGTTAAGCTCTTCTTAGGGCCTGATCGGTGAGCTATTACCTGAGGATTAGTTGAGCATTAGGCTCAAACAAAAATTGTATTTGGGGTAAAGTTTCAGTGTTACCCACATACATCTGCTTCAATCGGTGTATTTTTCTTCGTCACAGATACTTAGGATCGGCCCGTGCGGAACGAATTCTTACAGATGGGCGAGGACTGAATGATATAAAAAATCATTTGTTCCCCAGTCTGTACGAATTTACCAGCGTGCTGCTCCCTGAAGTCACACATATTAATGAGAACTAATAACTGATATGGATAAGAAAACGCACTGAATGGCTGTTTTATTATTTTTTTTTTTACTAGTGAAATAATTTTAGATAAAAGTCTTGTGTTCAAATTGTTTTATTGATGTGCTGAAAATGTACAATGCAATAATAAAACATTTCCATTTGTTTGGATCAATAAATTAATCTTATCTTGGCTTATAGTAAAATGATGTTTCTGCTCATTAGACCTAGAACCTAAGCCTTGTGCTACTGCACGGGGTTACATGAGTAATGTACACGTCCGTAAGGGCTCCATTCCAATAAGAATGTTGAAAACACTGCTCTAGAACCAACGTTATACAATACATATAAATTTAACTACTCCGCAGACTCCAGTTTCCACCCTAACCACGGCAGCGACTCTGTGAAGTCAGTTCAATGTTGATTGGGTCACAGCAGTGCTGTAAATGATGGTATCAGTCTCCAAGGGGGGGGGGTGGTATTATTGAAACAAAAGTGCATCTATTCCATCTTTTGAAGTCCGCCAGAACTGAAGCGTGGAGACATTGTCTCAAGAGGTCGACACAGAGTGCAACGTAATAACGGTGTCAGGAAATAAATGTGCTATTCTGTTGAGTTATTGTCAGCGACGAACGTCATCATCATCATTCTGTGGCGGCCCAAGGGAGGCACCAAACTGTCGGGGAGCTGTGTCGATTTTAGTTGCCACCCTCAGTATCTCCTCGCGTCAATCCCATTACCTTAGATATTATATTTTGACCCCTTTTTGAGGTCACCATGAACTCTTTGCCATGCGCAAGTCTTGTGCAATGGTTTTGAATGTTTTTTTTTTGTTTTTTGTTAATATAAAGAAAAGTACACTTATTATAATACATCAGTGTAAAAATGTTACGCTAACCACAAGGTTAGTGTTGGTTAATATGAACTTTAACAACAAATAATAAATTCTTACTGTTAATTACTGGAAACAAAGTTTGTGCTAGTTGGGGGTAGGTTGGTTCTTTCTCAAAAAATTTTAATTTACGGACACACACGCTACAAGTCAACACTTTTAATCGACAAATCATAATATATTTTTACGAAAAATTTATATTTTGACGGGCAGAAATTTAAAATAAACTGACGAACCTAAAAAAATTTCAATTATCCTTTCTTTAGTTTTTTTTATGTGACCCTGTCTCCTCTGTCATACAATGTGCAACACGTTCCTTTTGTGGTCTTCTCGCATACTACATTTCAGCTAAGTCTTATTTTTTAAAACGTTCATTCTGTTTTTACTGTTATTTATTCTCTGATAAAGGCTTCCTGTCGACACGTTCATTGTTGCGTTGTTTTCTTCCCCCCCCCCCCCCCCCCCCCCCCCCCCCCCCCCTTTTCCCGTTTTGTTTCACATCAGAAGATACGGACTATTTGTAAGTTTACGGACGCTAGCCACTCTGCTAATAACATCGCTGGTCAACAATAGCCACTGAAGAATGATTTTTTTTTTAAAATGTGATTTATATGATGACATAATCCTCTTCTGTGACGTTGTTCTTACCTATACCTTCACAATGCCATGTCATAGCGCCGGACTTGTGCTGAACGCTATTCCAACACTAGTCTTAGCGCTGGTTTTGTGCTGGGTGATATAGTGGACTGTACCATACAGATGGAGAACAGGGGCTACCCTTACACATGGCAGGTTCTGTGGACTGTGAGTGTGTGTACTGTGCATCGTCAAAACGAGCATTGGTGAAACTGCTTGAGAACCTGCACTTTGCACCCTGTAAATATAATGTTATTGCTTTATTGTTTTGAATAAAAGTTAAATAACTCAAAAATAGCCATTGGCCCGTTGCTACACAGAACAGACCTAAGCGTACTGTTCTTTTCATTCAGTAAAACATAATCTATGACTACAGCATTGTAAAATATTACATTAATCCATATATCTTAAGATACACTAAAAAAAAAATCATTCTTCTTTGGTGCGATACAGCTCGGAAAGAGTTTAGAATCATTATCCTTAACTTACACCCGTGCCTCGATGCAAGTGAAAAATCCGATGTCATTACTATAATGTATCTTGTGTTATGTCATGTTGGCAGTAGTCCAGTCTGCGTTGATGTACAGGTCGACTCACAAACATATGACAGATGATCGTGCTCCCATTTGCTGCCATGAACCGAAGACTTCATGTTTTCCAGGTGAGCACGCCTGGAGTCAGGTCATAAGAAACTTTTAAAGAGAAAACGTTCTACGATCCTGGCACCCCCGACAACCTCATCAAAACCCCCCTCCCCATTTTCTAATGAATAACTTATATATAAGCCAAAACATCTTTTTCACAAAAAAGAATTTAAAAAATTTAGTGATTTATAAAGATACGATAAATTATTGGTTTATGTTCATCGTCTCTTTGTATGAGGCTTTCTTTCATTAAAAAAAATAAAAATTAAAAATTAAATAAATATATATATAATTGAAGTGCAAAAAGTGAAAAAAAGCGTTAAGTTTTTTAATGACTGTGCCTTAACTTCAAAGAGAATAAACCAATAAATTGCATGTGTTCAATTACTTATGCTCAAGTTTCCCAACCGTGTCTATGTTCTGCACCCCTGCTATGTATTATTTGATTAAAATAGATCAAGGCACCCACCCCCAAACAAAGGTAACATTCTATTGGAATATTAAAAAAAAAGGAAGAAAATTTACTTGTAATATTTTTAATGACATGCAATGGACTTGAAACTAACCTTGTGACTTGCTGTATAAAGTTAGAAAATAAACGTGTGACTAATACACAAACTTAAAAGAAGAATTTGTGACTTGCTATATAAACTTGAAAACTAATCCTTAGACATTTGGCATGAACTACGATGTTAGTTATGTAAAACAAATAAAAATCTGTATACAATAGCTTGTAGGTCAGGGACGCCTATGTTCTTGTGACCGCTTTTCATCGCATCCCCTAAAATTACACCTCGCGACCCCTGGGTGTTGGCAAACACTGATTCAAGCTTATTTTTCTTCTTTATTTACGCTGATGCCAGCATAAAGCTATTTCTCTTTTTTTGAAATGTTTACATTTGTCAGTTGATACCCTCTAGGGGACGAGCTTATCCCCACACCTACTTCGAGTACAGGTACATCGCCAAACAGCCAAACAGGGAGATGTCGTTTTTGTTGATAACTTGTGCTTACCAGTAAAAGTACTAAATACAATTTGTTCAAACATATCGATCGATGCTGCAAACTTGTGTCGGCTAAAAACACATCTACTGATATAGCGGGTTAATTGTTGGAAGTGAATAAGCGTTTGTTGAAAATGAGATCTTATTTTTATACATTGTTTTTTCACTAAAAATATCCAACTTGTGGATGTGTTTAGCCAACATAATTTCTCTTTACTTTTTTGTAAGGACAAGCTCCTGATGGGCCAATCTGATATGGCATTGAATACACTGGGTTAAGATGAATCCTGCCCTGTTGAAATTATTTCTTCTTTTTTACTGGCAGAGCATAGTTTAACATGCCAATTTGGAAATAATCATATGAAAATCATTTTTTACCGCCGGAATTATTTCCAATTAAGGTTGAAAGTGCTAGGTTAAGTTTAGGCCTATTCTATGTTGAGATGCCACTGCTTAATGAAAAGTTACTGCTAGTTGATGAGCTACCACTAGTTTTGGTGGCAAACCTCACTGAGATACTACTGCTATTCGATATACGACTGCTAGTGGAGATTTTACTGCTAGTTGATGAACCAATGCTAGTTTGGATGATAACGCTAGTTCAGGGGATTACTGCTAGTTAAGGTAATACTGATTGTTGTTGTAATAATTAAAAAAAATGTAAACTTAGTCTAAGAAAAACTTCAGTTGAACATTATTGGAAAAGCCTCACCAACAAATCGACTTCATTGTGGATGTGTTCTTGATAAAAAATTAAATCATACGGTTAAAGTGTTTGAAGTGCTTGCCACTTCCAGGAGTGTGCATCCTGAACAACAAAATTTTGCGTCGCGATTTCTTCGACTGATGAACTGACTCCTAAAAACCGCGATGAAACTTTATTAGGACTAGGATTGTACATTTTCTGACGGAAAAAAAATAATTATATTTGCGATTACGAATGTTCGGGCTTTTGGGTTTGTACAGATTTTGGCACTCTAAATGACAAAATACTCCGCTAAATAATACTATATTTAAAACGATATTTGTCCCTTCTTGTCTAAACAGATGTGAACTCGCGGGTCATTTCAATGATTCATCCTTTAAATCTAAGCTTGCACTGAAATATGATGATCAATGTGTGAGAAACATACTGCCTCAAATTAGAGACATCAATGTTATTAATATTATTACTTCATCACATCAACTAAACCCATCTGGTGGTCGGTAACATTTCTGTTCTGACAGACGATTTCTTTTAAAAAAAATGATTTCAATGTTTTGCTTGAAAAACAAATGTCTTGCCTGAGGACATGGCTGTTTGTCTGAGGGCATTGCTGTCTTGTCTGAAAGTATTTCTGCCTTGTTTGAAAGCCCTGTTATCTTGTTTGGGGGCATTGCTGTCTTGTCTGATGCCATTGATGTTTTGTCGGAGACCATTACCGTCTTATCTGAGGGCATTTCTGTCTTTTATGAGAGCATTGCTGTCTTGTTTGAGTGCATTAAAATAATTCCTGAAACTTTAAAAAAAAAAGTCAGTTATTGTTTGAACTGTCTTGTTCTAATGAGATATATTCTTTTCTTCCCCATGTTCTACCCAAGTAGTGACATTTTTCAAAAGTTCAAGAAATCATATTGTAAATTTTATGTTGGTAAGATGCATCAAGTTAACATAGCTAATCTTCGCTGGATCCACTGACGTGTCCATTGAGCCGAAATGTATGTTCCGACAGTTTGTTTATTTAATGCTAAACGGATCACGTGCCCGGCATGACATCATGCTGTGAAGTTTCAAGTTTTTTATCAGAAATAAAACTGTTGCATTTTCTGCCGAGTTACCCACCCTGGATATCTGGAAGCGAGTCAGCTGACGCTCGAAAAGGGACACAATTTAGAGAGACTTTTATTTTCACTTACCCAAAAACAGATCTTTGTTTCATGTCTGGGAAATAAGAGTTAATCACCCCTAGAGACCCTGTCCGTGGTTGGACTGTCTCCCTTGTCTCCTTCGGGGGTTGACCGTGTAAACCAGTCGATCAAACATAAAGTAGGAGCAAAGGAAATGATGAATGAGGAGCTTAGGAATGGTGAGCTTAAAGATGGGTGGGCTTAGGGATGAAAGTTTAATGAATTCCCGTGGGGTAAGAAAATAGTGTGTTGAGATACTGTGTTGAGACCGTGTTGGCCACTTGGCGCTGACCAGGCGGCGTCTCAATGACGGACTCAAGACTGTTCATTGTAAATGCCGGCATGTGGCCCCTGACCCAACATGAACACTATTTGCACGGGGCAGAGGTTCATTGTCGATTGTTGGTAGTGGATGGAAATACATAATGATTTATGTTGTTGTTAAGATTAGACACAGTTTCATATCGGTTCATGTGGTTGTTGGGGCTAGGCAGAAGTTTATATGGGTTAATATTGTAGTTGGGATTAGACAGAGGTTCGTATGTGGGTCAAGTGATTGTTGGGGGTCAGTAAGGGTCTTTTCTTAACCCTCACGAGTAGACTATTAGAACATCATGATCTCAACTATGATCTTTGGAGTGAGCAACGCCAGGCTGTATGGAGCGTGTAACGACAGACGCGTGTAAGCCGTGAAATATGTGAGATTAAAAATTAATGGGGGTCTTAAGTAGTTAAGTCATGCTGACGTCAACTAGGAAGGCTATCAGATACCCATGTTACGCCAAATAAACAATCGAATGCCGATACGTGGTGGCCAACAGAAGGCCGATACGTGGTGGCCAAGAGAGGGCCGATACGTGCTGGCCAAGAGAGGGCCGATACGTGCTGGCCAAGAGAGGACCGATTCGTGCTGGCCAAGAGAGGGCCGATACGTGCTGGCCAAGAGAGGGCCGATAGTGCTGGCCAAGAGAGGGCCGATAAGTGCTGGCCAAGAGAGGGCCGATACGTGCTGGCCAAGAGAGGGCCGATACGTGCTGGCCAAGAGAAGGCCGATACGTGCTGGCCAAGAGAAGGCCGATACGTGCTGGCCAAGAGAAGGCCGATACGTGCTGGCCAAGAGAAGACCGATACGTGCTGGCCAAGAGAAGACCGATACGTGCTGGCCAAGAGAAGACCGATACGTGCGGCCAAGAGAAGACCGATACGTGCTGGCCAAGAGAAGGCCGCTACATGCTGGCCAAGAGAAAGCCGATACGTGCTGGCCAAGAGAAGGCCGATACGTGCTGGCCAAGAGATTCCAATATGAACTCAAATCGGAGCGCTGCTAATGCGAGAGTAATGCAATAGCCTTGTACGGCCGGGCCGACCACTCCGTTAACTTGTCATAACTGTGAGCGGCGGTCTCCCTACGTAGCTGCATAATTGGATTATTCTGACCATTCGATTAATGTGAGCTTGCGATTTTAGCGTCTGGTCACCGGCGGTAGACTTTTCATGCATAACATTTGATCAAGGACGGTAGAATTTTCGTACGTAACGTCTGAAAACACCACCGTTGAGTACAAACAAAGTAACTTCACATTCAAACATGCCCTGTAACAAAAAAGAATATTTACCCCCGCCAAAAAAAAAGACAACAAGTAAAAAAAATCCCATGTAACATCAATGTATCTTTCCACCCAACAATAATGTGTAACAACTGCGCTTCTACACATTCCAAAATTCCATTGAACAACAATGTATCTCATTACCCTCAACATCCATGTCGCAGACATCTCATTATTACTGTTATCACAAGTGATTGGAGCGGAAGAACAGAACAGAGCTCCTTTTGGTGTTCAGGTAACATATGGGACGAACAGAAATCGCTGAGATTTTGGAGAGGGGACGTTTAGGTGGATGGGGTAAGATAATAGATCATCACATCTGAAGACCTCAGCGGAAAAACCAGACATTTCACAAAATTTCATTTTTGAGTTATCCCCCTTAACCGATAATAAAGCTTCAGATGACACTGAAAACTATTGCAAAAATCACCTCGTGTACGAGTAATCGGGGATTTAAAATAGTGCATACTTTGGAAGAACCAGACATGTCCAGTAAAAATGTAGAAGAAAAAAAATCAAAGTAACCTCCCTTAGAATCACGTGATGTGCTTTACCAATGGTAAGTAAGGAAAACGTAAATAAATAAAGAATATAGGTCAACTGTCCGACGTGGAAATTACACCATACATTAACTGCTACTCTTACTATTGTTATCTAATATAATCTGAAAGAGAAAAAAAAAACTGGAGAAAGAAAAGGAGGTTTAGGAAGCAAAGTTTTCTAATCATACATTGGGTAAAGATAGTCATTGTCGAGTATGAGCGTTCATTAGGAATTGTTGCGACTCAATATTATGTTCATTAGTTGTTGAACGCTTTTTCCGCGCTTGTCTATTATAGTTAGTGAACGCTCTTCCCGCCATTGTCTTTATGACGTATTTTTATGCTGAGTCGTGACGTATTGTCTATGCAGTATTGTGACGTATGTTTTAGTCGTGCGGCAGTCTTGAGTGGAACCTTGGAGTGATAGGATGTTTATTATAGTTACTTAGATATTAAAGTTATAGTTATTATGAAAAGGAGTTGAGTTTGTTAATTGATAGTTAGAATAGTACGACGCTTCAACGTATGAAAGAACTGACGAATGTAATCAATCCAGAAGACGTTAGGAGTTGACAGTCATCGTGCAAGGTTTATGTGACTAGAATCAAAATGATGAACGTTTAGGATTAGGATTAAGTTTATTCGTTAGGCTACTTTGTCAGTGTATCAGTATTGTGTTTCTTAGAGTAAGCTCAGCATGCTTATTGTGTTACCATGTTACATCTCTGTTAAACATCGCCTCTGATAAATGATGATTGTCCAATAAAGGCAAAAAAGAAAACAGCAGAATAAAAAGTCTGCTCGTCTCCTGCTTCATGCATCGTTTTAATCAGACCACTGACGGCAGACGGCAATGATGAAAACAATACAATGATTTACAACATATTTGTGCTATTGCATGTGATCCTTCCCGATTAAAAGCTGTTAAACGTACTATAACTACTTTTATCTTTTCATTGTTATTGAAAATGCAGGCCATAATCTCTTTATTTTATTTGAATGAAAATCACTACCCTTATGTGCTAGTGACTAGTGTGTATAACAATAGCATAAAACAAGCATATTCCAATTTCATCAACTTCAATACCAGTTCAGGGTCATGTGTTACATATAATTTATAACAAACTGAATGGTAATGACATTGGGAAAGTATAAATTTGATATAATTTAATACATTATCATTGATTCTTTACACCAACAGTACAAGATATCAGTGGCTTGTACACTGAACACTGATTTGGCTTTAGATTTTTTTGTAAAAATTATAACTTTTAATTATTTTTATTTTGTAAAATAACAGGGGTGTTTTCGGCCTCAATTGGTTTTATTATTAAAAGTGGTCACTTAAGTTGACTTTGTGATGAAGTAGATAAGTAATGGCCTATTAAAAGCCATAAAATATGGTTTAAAAAAAAGTTTTCCATTTTCAGTGGAAAAAGCAGACATGTCACAATTTTGGGTCAGTCCGGTAAAAAGATGTAAAAATGTAGTAAATTGTCACAAAATATTTAATAACTGATATATTTTGAAAGTAAAATGGTATCACTAACGACACAAAAAATGATAGCATTTTATTTTAACAAGTGAAAATATTGGATACTTTCAAACTTTAAAATCCACTTTTCTCAAAATCTTCAAAATGTGACATGTCTGGTTTTTCCTCAATCTTTGAGATAGAGGGGATTGTTCCTTTTCATAATATTATGTTTCGGGCCTTCCAGACTTCGCATGATCAATTTCGGGCCTTCCAGACTTCGCATGATCAATTTCGGGCCAACGGCGGAAGTTACTAACTGATCGGAAGTGAAGGGGGCAGGGATGGGTTAACGGCTAGCATTCCTGGGTCACCTGTGGAGGTAGGGAATTGTATGTAAGATAAAACTTTTCGTGACCCAGAGAGCAGAGTTAGAGATTCGTGGACGGTCACTCTGATGTGGTAGACGCAGCGGTACTTGCCGCAGTCAAGGATAGACCTAGAGGTAGACCGTTAGTCACGCGTTAGAGTTAGTCTAGGATAGAACCAGGGATAGACCGTTAGTCAAGTGTTGGAGTTAGGAAAGACCCATTACTGAATTTATTAGATCAAATTCATAAATCCGGCTTTTAATCTCCAACTGTTTCCGAGCAGTGGCTTGATCATTCGTCAGTGTTCTGTGTTTTCTTCTTTGTACTTCCCAGCGCTTGGACTAGTGAACCATCACAGAGAGGAACGGCCCCCGTACCAGTTCCAGCAACAACAACACCACATGGTGCGTGACCTTAAGTACGGGTCATACACTCACAATATCATCCGTTCTGTGATAACCCTATACATAATTTCAGGAAAAGACCGGGCAAAGTTGTATAATATGTAATAAGATGATTCCAGTGCACGTCAATACAAGCCAATAAGATGATTCCAGTGCACGTCAATACAAACATATAAGATGATCCCGGTGAACGACAATGCAAACCAATACTTTTGATGGGTTTCAAGTAATTTTTGCATTCCTATTTTGCTATATAAATGCAACCTGCATCTGAAATATAGGTTCGTTACAATACGTCTTAGCTTAATGTCAAGCTGGTGGAAATTTTGTTGCTAATGATAAAACCGAGCTTAGTGATGTGCAAGGTGGGATTTTTGTGTGTGGCAAAACTTAAGATATCGTTGCAACCAAAACTGCTGGTAAACTTTTTTTTAAACAGGTCTAGAGGTAAGACACGACATTGATGCATGTTCCATGTGATAGAGATAAATGTGACATCCACGTTTGTTCCCTGTGACAGAGGTAAACACGACATCAACGCATGTTCCCTGTGATCTATGCTATTGAAAGAGGTAAACACGACAACCCAGGTCGCTGTGTCGATAACGAGAATCTCCCCTTTGTACTAACACGCAAGGCTTTTGAATACATATTTTTTCCTGCTATATTTATGCGTTTTGTTCATAAACATAATCCACCTAACATTGGCGTAGCTGGGGGGGGGGGCTAGGAGTGCTTACGGTACCGGGTCACACCATACCAGGTTTGACGCCAAATTGAAATATTGCTTATTTACAGAGCACACTGCTCGGTCTAATCGAATTTGATAAAAGGATAACCGACAACACGTCAATTTTACACACATGTAATAAAATCCAAATGCGAGCTTTAATAAAAGTAAAAGGTTGATGCGTAGACATGAGGTGACCCTATAATTAGTTCAGAAAAACACCGTTTTGACCATGATTCAACCCCGATTGAAGTGTTCGGTACATTATATAAATTAAAGAAAGGTATTTATATCTTAATTCATATAATAAATCTTTCCATGGATACCCCATACGATGCAGTCGGGCGATTCTAAGAAATTGAATTGAATCGGTAAAAATTAAAACTGTTTAAAAAAAATTACTCTTTGTTTAATTTAAAGGGTTAACAAAAAAATATTTAACAAAATTACAAAATTTTCTAATATCTTTTATAAATTTAAATAAGTTATTTAAATTTTAAAAAAAATAATATATATCGAAAGACAGAAAAACTCAAACATTACTATTTTCGCCGATTCGTCACGAACACCGCCTCTAAACATTTGATCGTCTCACAGCACACGTTCTTTAACATGATTTCTGTGATTTCACGTTTATCTACTTGAGGACGTTAATCTTACATGGCAGTATCTACGTCAACTAGTGGAGCATGGTATTGAAAAGGCACTTTTAAAATCTTAACAATATGGAATTTTGGTAGAGAGAAGTTTAAGGTTTTTAAGAAGAGAATGTCAGGAGAAGAATTAATAAATGCTGGACTCTCTTTTTGAGAAGAAAACTGAAGGGAGAAGCTTGAGTGTATTGATCGCTTTCATTCTGAGTCCCAGATCAGATCATCGGCGATCAAGGAAGTAGCAGATATGTTTGGGGGTCTTCAACCCAAGTGAAGAATAGCCATTAGTGTCCGTTCCAAATTTAAACTCTTTCTATAATAAGTTATGAGAAGATGAACGTTTAGAAGAAATACCACGGCTTAGAAGACATCTAAAGGCAGCTGATATTGAATAGCACAAAGTTTTGGACTGGTGATTATGTGATGTTTTGAAATTGATAGCTGAATGGGACAAAATGTTTTGATTTGGTCAATATTTAATTTTTTGGGACTAGAATCTCTTCCAATACTTTCGCTAAGCCTTCAATGGTTTCTGACCATCTGTGTGTCTGTGGCTTCAATTGAGCGGAGCTTTTCAAAACTAAGTCTTATCAATAACTATTTACGATCCACCATGGGACTGACAATACTGTCTTATCTGACTCTCCTATCATTTGAAAGTGATACGGTGATGGGTATTGATTTTGATCAAGTGATTGACAGGTTTGCAGATTTGCAGACCAGGAAAAGAAAAATTTAAAATAAACTAAATGTAATGTGAAAATAGCTACATCTTAACGTTGTTACAGCTCTTAAATACATCAGAACTTTGACCTTCAATTTCTTTGTTTTTGTTCTTGCCATTGTTATCATGTGGACTTATTTTGACAAGAAGAAATCCACCATCGTGGAAGCCCCGGGTTGGGATTGGGGGGGGGGGGGCCCACCATGAGTTTAGTGCANATGTAATGTGAAAATAGCTACATCTTAACGTTGTTACAGCTCTTAAATACATCAGAACTTTGACCTTCCATTTCTTTGTTTTTGTTCTTGCCATTGTTATCATGTGGACTTATTTTTACAAGAAGAAATCCACCATCGTGGAAGCCCCGGGTTGGGATTGGGGGGGGGGGGACCACCATGAGTTTAGTGCAACGGGTGACAACCAACCCTCGCTACGTCACTGGGACCTGATAACATACTCCTCTCAACTAGAACACGTTATGGGTGCGTTTTCTCGATAATAGCACCAACATATCAAAGGTAAATGTTTTTTTTAATAGAAATATCAAGTGGGACGGTAACAGATGTTGTTAAATATATACATGACAGTGGGACGGTAACAGATGTTGTTAAATAGATACATGACAGTGGGACGGTGACAGATGTTGTTAAATAGATACATGACAGGGGGACGGTAACAGATGATTTTAAATTGATACATGACAGTGGGACGGTGACAGATGTTATTAAATATATACATGACAGTGGGACGGTGACAGATGTTGTTAAATAGATACATGACAGTGGGAAGGTGACAGATGTTGTTAAGTAGATACATGGCAGTGGGACGATAACAGATGTTGTTAAATAGATACATGACAGTGGGACGGTGACAGATGTTGTTAAATAGATACATGACAGTGGGACGGTTACAGATGTTGTTAAATAGATACATGACAGTGGGAAGGTCACAGATGTTGTTAAATAGATACATGACAGTGGGACAGTAACAGATGTTGTTAAATAGATACATGACAGTGGGACGGTAACAGATGTTGTTAAATAGATACATGACAGTGGGACGGTAACAGATGTTGTTAAAGAGATACATGACAGTGGGACGGTAACAGATGTTGTTAAATAGATACATGACAGTGGGAAGGTGACAGATGTTGTTAAATAGATACATGACAGTGGGACAGTAACAGATGTTGTTAAATAGATACATGACAGTGGGACGGTAACAGATGTTTTTAAATAGATACATGACAGTGGGACGGTAACAGATGTTGTTAAAGAGAAACAACATGTACACAGCAACATTTTAAAATAATAACAACTACGCCGATATCAGCCATGGCTCAAAAACACCATGCATTAAGCAAAAAACTGCATTCATTAGCGCATTGGCAGTGATCAGCTGATATCATTACGTGGGAAAAAGGAATAATTCCTTTAACAGAGCAAATTATCTCTGTCAGATCTAAGTCTCAAGTGTAATGAACAAGAGAACCTCATTCGAACTAGTATCTTGCCGCATCAAGGCCGATGAGGGTGGGTCATGATTTATGAAGCCTCCTATATTAAAAAAAAATATTGATGCAGTTGGCCGTAAATGGCACCCGTTATATGACGAAAAGAAAAGGGTTGTCCGGGATGGTACACCCCCTCCACCCCACCCTTCTTACGCCAGTGGCAACACGCCATTCCTAGCACCTCACTCACCAGGTAAAAGTCGGCATCTCACCTTCCTAAGAATCCTATCATAAACAAAACATTTCTCTTTGTCTTTGTGCACCTCCCAATCTATTCACCTACGCATTTCTGTCTTGTTTGTAACATTGCACATGTACCTCATGAACATTCCTCCTCATGGAAAACATACAGTGAAAGCACTAGTGATTGTGTCAGCTAGCCGACCTTCTACACATTGATTCCTTAGTGCTTATTACGCTACTGGTCTTATTTTATCATTGTGACATAAATTCAAAGATGTTTTTGAAATCTGGATGGCTGCGTTGTTATAGATGATCACATATGTTCGAGGCCTATACACATTTTTTCAAGAAAGATAGTAAATGTAGTTGATGCGCTGAATAGTAGAAATTTTATGGAACTATTTCAGATATCACATAGGTATTTTTCTGTAACAAGTAACATTAAAAGAAAACTATATTGTATTTATATTTAGCACGAAAAGAGAATGATAATTAAAGAAATACCATTTTAAATTTCTTTCCGGGTTTCACTTCAAATGTCATGGAAATGAATTGGAAAAATCTATTATAATTGAAAATACGATGTATGGAAGGGGCTTTTTTATATTGAATTCTTTTACATTGGGCCTCTTAATTTATTTGAGCAATAAATGAATGGGCAAATTTCCTTTCTCTGCTATAAAACTTTGAATCTCAAATTATTTCTATGGCCGTCCGATTTCATATTAGCAAAGGGCCAGCTCTCGTAGATTTGACAAAATACGATTCCCTGGAGACGATAGCCCAGCAGAACTCTATCGAAAGGACAAAACACTGTTTCTCCAAGACGCTTGGATTATCACTAGAAGTCTATTGAAATCCACATTACATGACGCAATCTTAGACCTGTATTAGACCCAAACTTTACCCGGGCTTCAGCTCGTCTCCTATCTGTTGTTCCATTCACAACCCCCCCCCCACACACACCCAGGTTAAACAAAGCAGTGGTGTTCTTCATCATCATCTATTTGAGCTATTTATTGTTAAACCCTATTTATTCCTCGAGCCGCCCTCGTTCATCTCTCAGTCTTTCTTATTTACGTGTCTAAGCAACATTGTCCAATATCAGGTATCGCCATCCTTTACAGCTCCAAGTGCAGGGATTCTCGTATTTTATATGGTGTAGTCCTTGTATTCTCATCTTTTACATGGTTTAATCCAGGTATTATCAACTTTTACATTGTTTAATCCAGTTATTCTAATCTTTTACATTGTTTTTCCGGATATTCTCATCTTCTACATTGTTTAGTTCAGGTATTCTCATCTTCTACATTGTTTAGTCCAGGTATTCTAATCTTGTACATTGTTTAATCCAAGCATTCTCATCTTCTACATTGTTTAATCCAGGTATTCTCATCTTGTACATTTTTAATCCAGGTATTCTTTTTTCTACATTGTTTAGTCCATGTATTCTCATCTTTTACATTGTTTATTCCAGGTATTCTCATCTTTTTACACTCTTTAATTCAGGTATTCTCATCTTCTACATTGTTTAATCCAGGTATTCTAATCTTCTACATTGTTTAGTCCAGCTATTCTAATCTTTTAAATTATTTAATCTAGGTATTCTTTTTTCTACATTATTTAGTTCAGGTATTCTCATCTTCTACATTGTTTAGTTCAGGTATTCTCATCTTCTACATTGTTTAGTCCAGGTATTCTCATCTTCTACATTGTTTAGCCCAGGTATTCTCATCTTCTACATTGTTTAGTCCAGCTATTCTCATCTTTTAAATTATTTAATCTAGGTATTCTTTTTTCTACATTATTTAGTTCAGGTATTCTCATCTTCTACATTGTTTAGTTCAGGTATTCTCATCTTCTACATTGTTTAGTCCAGGTATTTTCATCTTCTACATTGTTTAGCCCAGGTATTCTCATCTTCTACATTGTTTAATCCAGATATTCCCATCTTCTACATTGTTTAGTCCAGGTATTCTCATCTTCTACATTGTGTAGTCCAGGTATTCTCATCTTCTACATTGTTTAGTCCAGGTATTCTCATCTTCTACATTGTTTAGTCCAGGTATTCTCATCTTCTACATTGTTTAGTCCAGGTATTCTCATCTTCTACATTGTTTAGCCAAGGTATTCTCATCTTCTACATTTTTTAGTCCAGGTATTCTTTTTTCTACATTGTTTAATCCAAGTATTCTCATCTTCTACATTGTTTAGTCCAGGTATTCTCATCTTCTACATTGTTTAGTCCAGGTATTCTTTTTTCTACATTGTTTAATCCAGGTATTCTCATCTTCTACATTGTTTAGTCAAGGTGTTCTCATCTTCTACATTGTTTAGTCCAGGTATTCTCATCTTCTACATTGCTTAATCCAGGTATTCTTATTATTCACATTCTTTTATTTAGGTACTCTAATATTTTAAATCTTTCAATTCAGACATGCTTATCCTTTATATAACTCTAAGATTTTAACTCTTTCAATTCAGACATTCTTATCCTCTCTCTCTCTCTCTCTCTCTCTCTATATATATATATATATATTAGTTCAGCCATGTACACACTTTTCATTTTAGAGCAGTGGCATTCTCATCCTTTACATTTTTAGTTCCGATGTTATCCCCCTTTACGTCCATCACTCCAGATATTTTCAAATTTCACACTTTTTAGTGCCATCGTTTTAATCATTTTTATATTTAGTCCAGGTATTGCCAACCTTCGTATGTTTGTTTGCGCCGGTCCGCTGCGATGTCATTACATGACAAGGGAGTGAATGTCTGTAGGTAAAAATGGATACACTAAAAATAAAAGGGACGCCATCCTCGTTTTTCAATCACTGCTCTACAGGTTTATGAATCTCTTCATTTATGATCTAAATCGACCCCCTACAACAACACTGCCGTTACCCCATACAATCAGTAAGTGTACGGTAATTTAACGATCAGGTGAATTAAAGCACTGAGATGGCTTTGGAGTCTTAGGAAGTACAAGTCATTGGTAAACAAGTTTGTTTAAATGAGGAGAGGGTTTAATTTATAAAAAAATTGTTTTACCACCTTAATGGCATCTGTAAATGGAATCGTGAGGTCTCTGACACTCTCAACATGATGTTTATGTCACCGTAATCGTGATGTCTCTGTCACTGGTAACGTGATGTCTCTGTCACTGTCATCGGATTGTCTCTGTGATGTCGCTATCACTGACATAGTAATGTCTCTGTCACTGTGATCATAATGTCGCTGTCAAATGCACCGTGATGTCTCTGTCATTGGCATCGGGATGCCTCTGTCATTCTTATCATAATTATTCTGTCACAGGCATCGTGATGTCCCTGTCACTGGCATTGCGACGTCTCTGTTAATGGAGTCGCGATGTCTCTGTCAATGGAATTGTAATGTTTCTATTACTGAAATCATAATGTCTCTGTCACCGGCATCTTGGTGTCATCGTTACTGGTATAATGATGTCACTGACATAGCGATGTATCTGTCACTGGCATCATGATGTCTCTGTAACTGGCATCGCGATAGCTCTGTCACTCTCATCATGATGTCTCTGTTACTGGCATCGAGATGTCTCTGTCAATGGCATTATGATGTCTCTGTCACTTATATCATAATGTCTCTGTCATTGTGATCATAATGTCGCTTTCAATTGCATCTCGATTTCTCTGTAATTGACATCGTGATGTCTCTGTCATTCTCATCCTAATGTCGCTGTCATTGGCATCATGATTTCTCTGTAACTCTTATCATAATGTCTCTTTCACTTTTATCATAATACTCTGTCACTGGCATAGTGATGTCTCTGTCACTTGCATTGCGATGTCTATGTATATGGTGTCGTGATGTCTCTGTCACTCTTATAATGATGTACCTGTCACTTGCATCGGGATGTCTCTGTCAATGGCATTGTGGTCTCTCTATTAATGACATCATATTGTCTCTGTCACTGGCATTGCGATGTCTCTGTCAATGACATCGTGATGCCTTTGTCACTCTCATAATCATGTCTCCATAACTGACATCGCTATGTCTCTGTTAATGGCATTTAAATATCTTTATCACTGACATCATGATGTCTCTGTATCTGGGATCCTAATTTCTGTGTCACCGGCATCGTGATATATTTGCCACAGCCATCGTTTTGTCATTGTTAACGGCAACGAAATGTCTCTGTCACTGGCATCGTGATGTCTCTGTCCATAGCATTGGTATGTCTCTATAACTAGCATGGTAATGTCTCAGTCACCAGGGTCATAATGTCTCCATCCATGGCATCACAATGTCTCTGTCACGGGCATCATAATGTCCCTGTGACTGGCATCGTGATAGCATCTCTCACTGACATTAAAATGGCATCTGTCAATGGCATCATGCTGTCTTTGTCCCTGGCTTCATAATGTCTCTGTCACTACAATCATAATAGTTCTGCCACTGGCATAATGGCTCTGTCCTGGCATCGAGATATCTCTGTCACTGGCATCATGATGTCTCCGTCACTGGCATCGTGTTGTCTCTGTCACTGTCATCGTGTTTTCGCTGTCAGTGGCATCATAATGTCTCTATCACTGGCATCATATTATGTCGCCATCATAATTTCTCAAAACTTTTCTAAGGTATAGAGGTAAAAATTTCTTTTTTTTAAAGTCGTTAGTAAATTAGTTTTACACCAGCAGTCATAGTGAAGAAGCTCTTCTGTCTCCATGTGCTCAGATCCTAAAAGACTTGGTCTCTTTTCATTCAACCGACCATCAGCAAATAAAATAAATCACTTGCCTAATCTCATAATCCATTCTTTACCTTATTGTCAGACATCAAAAGACCAGTTGCAGATAAGATCCTAATGGAATGAATCCATCCTATAACATAATATAATTAATATGAACCCATTGACCCTTCATATCACCATTGACTGAATGTGATTTTATGAATCGTATCACCATGGACTGAATATGAGCCCGTGAATTAATCATATCACCATATACTGAATGTGACCCTATGAATTTATCATATCACCATGGACTGAATGTGACCCTATGAATTTATCATATCACCATGGACTGAAAGTGACCCTATGAATTTATCATATCACCATGGACTGAATGTGACCCTATGAATTTATCATATCACCATGGACTGAATGTGACCCTATGAATTCATCATATCACCATGGACTGAATGTGACCCTATGTAAGTATTCAAAGCCCCACATTTTCTCCCACGTTTCCTGTCCTGTTTTTCCTCAAACATGACGCGAGGCCCCAAGTGGGACTAGCCGCTGGCCCAAGTCCAGTCTACATTTGGGAATTCTCCTGGAGCTAATAAATTAAACGCGTCCATACCTCAGAATGCCACAAATACACAGTAACTGAACGCCCCTCTGAATATAATGGCCAAAATCTTCTTTTTAAAATACATTTCAAGAAATAAAGAAGAAACAATACTAATATCCTCTGTCAGAAGTCTTCTTATGCTGTGTTGTTTAACATGATGTATTTGTTCCGGGTAGTGAAAGTTTTCCAGAAAAAATATGGCGAATTTCACCATTAAAATTATTCAGCAGCTATTACAATAGTACACTCAGTTTCAAAATTTACCGTACTTTGTTTAGATCACAGTTTAGTAGGCACAGGACCACACAATAATTTCATCTGACATTTTACGAGTACCACAAAATAATTACATCTGACATTTTACCAGTACAATTACCGTATTTATCGGCGTATAATACGCACCTAAATTTAAGAAGGAATTTTTTTAGGAAAAAAACAACTTAAATTTCAAATAAAGAACTTTGAAGCAAAATAAGGGTAGCTCAGAACTTTTTAAAATTAGTATGATTAACTTTTATATGGTAATAACGTAAAATGACAGTAAAAGCAACTGTTTTAACAAAGAAACTTGGATATTTTATAAATAATTAAATGAATAAATAAATGATTTCATCTGACATTGTACCAGTACCTCTAAATAATTTAATCCGACTTTTTGTAACAGTACCACTGACACATATATTCTGGTTAAGGGTCTTACAACCCTGGCTAGTACATAGGCAATCAACTCCATCTTCTGAGCTGAGCCATATAAAATTTTCCTTACGTCCGGCTCCCTCCGCCCTGGCTTCCCTCGGAACATCTAGTGAGGGACATTCGGTCAACAGATGCGTTAGTGTTTCAAGGTCCAGGCTATAATGCCAGCAAGTAGGTGGGTCCTTGTTAGGGTGCAATCCCAGCGGTTTTCAACCTGTGGTTTGTGACCCCTTTTGGGTCGAACGACCCTTACACAGCGCGCGCATAAGACCCTCAGAAAACCCATATGTATGAAGTCGCAATGAAAGTAGTGTTAGGGTTGGGAGTCACCAACACATTAGGAACTGTATTAAAGGTTCGCGACATCAGGAAGATTAAAAGACCCAGGTCTAGCCTATTGAATATGTTTCGATTGGGCACTACCTGATAAGCATCTGCGTCACTAGGCTCTGCTCCTGCGAACTACTCCCACAAGGGTCTGCGAGGAGTCGGCAAGTTAGCGAACACACCGCCGGCGGTCGTGTTGTCTGCCCACTGCCTGTTCCATTTCTTTCTGAAATGGTCCGACAACCAGTCCTTGATTCCAAGATAAGTTGCTAGTACAGTTAGCCCCGGTTCTCGCCAGAGTGTCTGTTTTTTTATGATTACTGATGTTGACGTGCCCTGGAAGCCGCTGCTCTGTCATTGTTCCTCCTAATTCACCGACATTGCACACGTCATCTATGATGGCGTAAACTACGTGCGTGGTACCCGCTCATTTTCCCAGTACCACTAAATAATGGCATCAGAATTTGTACCAATACATGTAAAAATGTTCTTCTGCCTTTGTACCATTACCACTAAATAATTTCATTTGACATTGTACCAGTACCACTAAATAACTCAAATAGTCTCTTTTATATTACACAAGCGAGTACCCGCATGCCTTGCAATGCCAAGCAATGAAAGAAAGTGTTTACATTTTAATTTTGTTTCTTCAAGAACTTTTAAATACACAATTTTTGGGGTTTTTTGTTTTTCCGTCTGGTGCAAACACGAATAAATCAGAATGTTTTCCGACAGGAGAGCAGGCCACATACATCTGTCCATGGGAGAAACATGGGCTTTCCAAATTTAGTCCGCAAACTTGTAGCGATTGTCCCAGTGCTTTGTAGATGGTCATTGCAAATGCGTGTCGCAAAGGAAACTGCAGACGTTTGCATTCAAATGGCATATCCGTTGGAATCATTGGAATGATTGCCAACAGTACATCTTATCCTTTAAATTTTCCATTAAAAATATTAGCTTCGATGGTATTTTTCATCATGATTTTTCACTGAAACTTGGTACGTTGTAAAGTCGTGCTGGATTTATGTTTCGTTCAAGAATGATAGGCACGCCAATTTTCAGTGTTAAAACGTGGGACGGAATGCCTGGAAAGTCAAGTGATTGGATAATGGACAACTTCGTCTTGATTCTATACAGTATCGATGGACTTAGACGTTGCCGTTTCGTTTGTAATTTCATTTTGAATACTTAAGTTGATAGCATTGACATCGTTGTTTTTGCGTGCTTATATAGCACGTACACTGAGTCACTGATGATTTTTGTAATATTGTGCGATATTTGGAAAAAACTTTGTGAATCAAATCGTCGGTGGTAGCTGTAATTCTACAGAAATTTGTTGGCAGTGTAAAACATTGTGGGGATTCATCAATTACCATTTTCCCATCCCAATGTCCAACAATTGTTTTGCGAATCGTTCAGCGGATGCATCATTCTGTAGTTGTACACGCATTTCGGTCTTCAAAGTCAATTTCTGTACATGTCGCCATAAAACTGATGATTCGAGACATGCATTGAATACATCAGCAGCTGTTGAACGTGGTATAACTGTCAGATTTTGTCAAAAATCAACAGGTAATAAAATAATTTCGCAACCGAAGAGCTGTTCATTTCCTCTCAACTCTTTTAGTGTATGATGAGCGCTTCCAAAGCTTTTCGTGTGCACCATAGTGCATTCGTTCCATATAATATGTCGACATGATTGGAGTACTTTACCAATTCCCGAATTTTTATTTATATTGCATGTAGGTGTCTCAGTTATTTGCATATTCAACGGCAATTTCAGTGCTGAATGAGCTGTTCTGCAACCTTCGAAAAGAGTTGCTGCAATTCAAAAAGATGCGATTGCCAGGGCAATATTTTTCGTGATCGTATGGTTGCCAAAATAAGTAAAATTAGGAAATTGTTTCTTGTACCTTTGGGAGCATCTAGAAAATGTAATCCATCGCTTTGATTTGTATGCATAATTCTTTCACACACTATGAGTGGTTCTTTAACAAACTTCGGAGGATTCATTTAAACAAATGTTTCCATATCTTCGATATCAAAGTGCGTTTCTCGTTGCAAATCACAAAGGAAAAGGTTGTTTGCAGATCGATTCAGAGCAGTCATCCCCAACTCTACCAGTCCTTTTTAGTGATTGCCCAAAATATGTCGTCAATCGAATCCAATGCCTCATTATACACGTTTGGTGTAAACTTAATGTCCTGATTACAGGATGTCTTCAATCATGTAGTCTTTGTATTTCTCTCAAAGATCTTTTGGATTGGATTGGAATCACGTTGTCAATATGATTATAAACAAAATGCGTGTTTTCTGTGGTTGAGCAATATTCGATGCATCAGAGAGCGAAGTGTCCCAATGAGAATCGTTTTCCAGAAGTTTTAAATCTTGGCGCGCTTCACGATAAGTGGCACATACTTGACCGATTACTGTAGAGTTCCAGTTGTATAGCCTCACATTAATTTAGAAATCATAAATTCCAGCGTTAAAATCTCGATATGACCATAGTTCAATACCTACGTTGTCTAGTGTGTAATGTAATTACTTAAGAAACCATCTATTCATATCAAATTTCTTTACATAACACAAAAATAACTCCGAAATTCTAACACTCTATTAAAGAAATACTTTCAATTAAAAACAAATACACGTTTTCAACGTCATACCCGTTTCAAAAATACGTCACAAAATTCAAGCTTATTTATAAAAATAACAAAAATACTATGTACTCTAAAAATGTAAAGAGGTGCTTTCTCTGCTTTACTACAAATTTGCTGCCTGTTGGCATTTCTTCAAGGGGGTTTGTAGCTCTCATTGAAATTATATTGATGAAGAGCACTTAAGAAAACAAAAACGAATTTAAGGCCCCCGGCCCAAACGAAATATTGTGAAATGGTTGCATTAATTCAGAAACCTTATTATGTAACACATAACTAAAATGTCCCCTTTTTTATTTGATTCAATTGAATTTTTGTTTTACTTCAGAAACCTACTTATTATTTGACACACACAATTTAATGTCACTATTTGTATTCGATTAAAAATCTGTCCATCCATGCATTAGCTCTGTTTGAAATTATAGTTGTATAGCTTATATAGGAAAAAAACGAACATAGGTCCCCTGGCTAAAAACGGAATATTTTAAAATATGGTTGTAATAATTTTAAAAAAAACTTTGCGGGCCTGCGGAAAACTTCTCTCTAAAGTTTTATCGCATTCTAATATATGGCAGATGAGCGCATACGGAAATTATTTTGTACAAACTCGTATAATGGAAAAAAACAACAACGAATTTGGGGCCAACTGCCCAAAACGGAATACTTTAGAAAGGTTAAAATGACTTAGAAAAATGCTCCGGCTTGTGGATAACAACTCACCTCAGTTTTATCACAATGAC
This sequence comes from Lymnaea stagnalis, assembly GCA_964033795.1. NCBI lineage: Eukaryota > Metazoa > Mollusca > Gastropoda > Lymnaeidae > Lymnaea > Lymnaea stagnalis. Next base: position 110,177 of record CAXITT010000110.1, on the reverse strand, counting down.
TTTAATGGTGTAGGAGCGCATACGATTTGAAATTATATTTATTTAGCTCATATTAGAAAAAACGAACAGGGGGCCCCTGGCTCAAAACTGATTATTTTTAAGCAGTTGTAATAATTTGAAAACCCTTTTAGGCCATTTAACAACATCTAACTAAATTTTTATCGCATTTTGAAAAATGGTATAGGAGCGCATACGGAAAATATTTTTACAAACTCATATAAGAAAGCATACTGTGGTCTGGTCATGAAAGTCATTTGGACATGAAAGTCTGTGTTGGGTATGCCATCGTCATATCAGTCTATGTTTAACTTGCACTAGTCTTAATAGTCTATGTTTAAAATGTCCTGGACAGGAACGACTATGTTTAATGTGGGCCAGGAAAGTATATTTGTAATGTGCCCTAGTCTTTAAGGTCTATGTTCAATGTGCCCTGCTCAGTAAAGTCTATGTTTAATGTGCCTGTATTGTGAACAGGCAATTTCTTTTTGTATTGTTAACTGGTTTTAAACACTCTGTGTTTAATGTGCCCTGCTGATGAACATGTTATACTTGATGTGCCCTGGTTGGGAAGATTTTTTTTTTTCCCGCTGATCAATCCTGATTCAATCCATTAACCACTGATTACAATCAGACGAGATAGGATTGGACCGATGGGGGATAGTGACGAGGCGATCAAAGTGTTCAAATGACGTTAGGACGTGCGATGATTTATTCAAAGCATGAGACAATCTTTACCAACTGCCCCACATAGACGTTGACAGGGGGACCCGGGGGGGGGGGGCTAGGAAGGGGGGGGTTTTAAATGGTTAGCCGTCAATGAAATTAAGGGACGCGGTGGGGGGGGGAGGGGGGGGGGGGGGGGGGGGGGGGGGGGGGGGGGGCTAGGAAGGGGGGAGTTTTAAATGGTTAGCCGTCAATGAAATTAAGGGACGCGGTGGGATTTAATGATTTGTAAGTGACCTTTGCCCTAGGATTGTTGCATCAAAATTGCATACATCAACATGACTTACTATAAATTACAATAAAATTTCATTCAATATTTGATATTAGCTAAGAAATTTTAATTAATGAATGTTTAACATATTAAAGTCTTATTAAAATTTTAATTAAACTAAATTACTTTTAAAGGATTTCAATGGATGAACCATTATACCCTAAAAAATCGACATTATAATAATCCACATAAACGAAATTTTTAAAAGTTATAGAAGTTGAATAAGTTATTTGTACACGTTTATTACCAGGCGTGATAACCGAGAAATTCGATACACGCCTTTTACATTTATACCAGATCCTAAAGATGACCGAAGAACGTTTGATTTATTACAAAAAAAATGATATAATATCGATACATTCAGTGAGATCGATTCCTAAAAATTAATATCTATAAAAGATAATAGCATGCCTACGAGATAATAACATCGCTCCAATTCATATCATGGTTCTCATTTCACTTAATGGGTGCACGTATAAAACTTGGATGCACTTACACACCCAGGTCCATGTAGCGAGGCGATACATTTGGCACCAAAAAAAAAAAAAAAAAAAAGCTGTAATGATTGTTGAAACTGAGAAGAGACATCGAGAATGGGTTATATCCCTTTTCTCGTTAGCGATGCGATACATTTGGCACCAAAAAAAAAAAAAAAAAAAGCTGTAATGATTGTTGAAACTGAGAAGAGACATCGAGAATGGGTTATATCCCTTTTCTCGTTAGCGATGCTGACGTCATTAGGACCTTTGCCAGTGATTGTTCCCTTGAGACTCAAGTGACAGGCGGTGGGTCCCAGTGATGTTCAATCTAATGTTCATTTCATGCCCGAAAATTACGTCACACTGCCCGGGTTAGACTACGACTCATGTGATAAGTACAACACAGAGGAGATGAATGACGCAGTTACAGCATAGTGTAGATGAAGGGGGACAGTTACAACAACAACATTAAAACGACTAGCGAAAATCTACAATCGGTAATAGTTAATAATATTAATAGTCTTAACGTATTAGGGTTGTTCAGTGATGAAATTTATTCAAGAGGTATCTAAGGATCAAATAAAAGGAAGGGCAAACATAAATCTGACATCGTTCCCTGGTGCAAAATTTTGGGAATCACTGCACTGCCGTAAAGCTGGAATATCGGAAATGTTGATCGCCTCACTCCAGTCACCAAATGATGGAATTGTGTCTAGGGTACGACTCATTGTGAAATTCGTTCTGTTTCGAACACCATCAAGATATTCAGCTAAAACGCTAAAGGGTTCTATCGCTATTTGACAAAACCCGACCACCAGGCCTGGCCGACTGTTGCAATTTATTTGTTTTAAGTAAGTCTATGCTCATGAACAGCTTATTTTCCCTATAGATTATAAGGGGGAGGGACTGCAATCAGGTTAGATTAAAAAGGGAATGATCGAAACAAAGGATGTGAAAATCTAATTTTAAAAAAAATGACGCGTTATAACAACGAACGTGTCGGCAAGAAGCTTTCGTCAGCGAAAAAAACAACTTTTAAAAACAAATTAAAATTAAAAAAAACAAACACTTAGCTGCAATGTATCTGAGAGGTCAGCAAGAGCAATGTGACACAACATGAGTAGGTGAGAGATTTATTACAGGAAAAATGGGACGGAAGAGAGGAAAAGTAAGTCCATTTCGATTAGTCGTAACGAGGAATAGGCGGGGAAAAGGTTCAGTAAGCGAATGAGAATATTAAATTCACGCCATGTTGAGCCATAGTTTCAAAAGTGGATCGGTTTTGTTTTCCTAATTCTCCCGGTTCGGTTTGTTTGTGCAACAGACAATGGTGGTGATAAAAAAAGTCCCCTGAGCCCTTGTGGTCGCTTCTATTGATGTGTTTTGAGATGGTACATTGCTTATCTAGTGCAATATAACGGTGGTGTTCATCGTATTTTCTATGCATGGTTTGTATCTTTGATATCTTTGGGCAGTGAGGTTACAATGTCTTGAAAGCCTAAGTCAGGGAATTCGGAGACATGGTCACTGAGGCAAGAGCATTCTGAGACTGGTTTATCGCATTTGTGTATTTTAGGAAATAGGTAGAAACAGGGCTTACAGAGGGCTTACAGAGGGCTTACAGAGGTAGCTATCAAAGATGTCTTGTAAACCAGAGGCTGATTTAAGGAGTGCCGATTCTGCTATTTAATTGTTAGAGTCTCTATTACCAAGTAGTTATTTTTTAATCATAGGGTTGTTGGTCCTCTGTTGGTAGAAATGGTTGTCTTCTAGTTGCCCGTGTCCTTCTTATGTGTATAGATTTGTGCCCCACACAACGACGGCTCCAAATTTGTCAGCTGGTTTGATGATAATATCTTTCTGGCTAAGTAGTTCGGAGAGTGCCCTCAACTCTCTTTCTGAAAGATCAGAGTGGCAGAGTTGAGGCAAAGGGAGATTATTGGTGTCATTTTCCGTGCAACTGAAGTACAGGACTAAAGCCTTGGATTTGTTCGATAGTGATATCCAATTATATTGAGTTCTCTATAGAGGGTAATAACTCATCATTATTTTCATAACTTTTTTTTTATAAAACTACAATATTTTCACTATGTTTAAAAAAAAACCCACTAAAATATTGAACATTTAACTCCTTAAGCAGGATTTCACCAAATATTGAACTCGAACTAAGGTGAAGAATATCTGCAACAGATGCATTTCTTACAAATGTAAAAACTTCCCATACTTAACTTCTCATAAGTTTCAATACTTTCCATATCTTAGTTATACTTCAACAACGTTGATCTGTTGGGTGAAGGCACTTTCTACGCGCAAGTCCATGGGGTTTGTAACTTAGTAGCATAATTTAATTTTTGTTGTTCTCAAACGTGATCCTTTCACTGAGCTGTCGCTGTTGATTGCGTCTGCCTCGCTGGGAGCTCAAGTGACCGCTTACATTTGGGGAAGGGGCAGCTCTGAAGGGTTTAGGGGCCGGGCATACGACAATTAGACTCGGAGCAACGGATGGCGAGTGACCATGTGTATAAACGCCGAAGACATTAAGTGCCATCTTTTAGTTGTATGCCTTGGTAAGGAGTTAAGTCCATTTCACCGGACCTTTTTTTAAAGCATCTGTTGTTTAAAAAAATTTAACTGCTTTTGTTAATTTTTTCGTTGATAATTTAAAGATTACAATTTTAATACTAAAAAGTAGTTATCAAAAATATATTTTAATTTTTAATGACTCTCTATCAAAGACTCACTAAAAAGTAAAAAAAAAACAAACTTAAAAATATTTTAAAGTTTAAGTGCATAACACAAAGAATGCATGCGCATACATTATTATCTAAATTAGTAATAAAAAATAAATTAGTTTCGTTTTATATTGATCCAGAATGGTTTTTCTACACTCTGAATCGAGTTTCTTCTTCTTCTATATCTTAAGGGCCCACGATCAATTTATTGATCATTTTGGCTCCTATGCATGTAGATGGGATTTGCAATGTTTCTGTTACTGGTGGTGATGAGGAAATTATGCACTAGGGGTTTGAAGGCTTGAGGCAATAGACACAAATGTGTCTACTGTTGTCGCCCCAACTGTTCCTTTTGAAAGATGGTTCCAGTCCCTGATTGTCTTGGGCAGGAATGAGCAGCTCCTATACTGGCTTCTTGCTGGTATGAGCCTGAATTGCCTGTCATGGCCTCGTCGCTGTCTATGGGGGAGAGTTCCTATACTGGCTTCTTGCTGGTATGAGCCTGAATTGCCTGTCATGGCCTCGTCGCTGTCTATGGGGGAGAGGGACGAGTTTCTGTTTAATACCGGAACAGTGGACCAGCCCATTATTTATCTTGTACATCATGGAGAGCCTGGATTGTCGTCGTCGTTTCTGCAATGGTGACCAGCCTAGTGTTTCTAGCATGCTGCCAACACTAGAGGTATTCCTGTAGCGGTTTAGGACAAAACGTGCTGCTCGTCGCTGGACCGCCTCCAACCTGTCAATGCTCTTCTGGGTAAATGGGTCCCAGACTGAAGATGCATAATCTAAAATCGGACGGATAAAGGCTTTATATACTCTTTCTTTCACACAGGAGTTGCCAATCTTTAGATTTCGCCTTAAGAACCCTAAGGCTTGGTTTGCTTGGTTATATACATTGTTAATATGCTCGTCCCAGCGGACCTCTCTTTGAATGGTAACACCCAGGTACTTTACGGAGGAAACTTGCTCAAGAATATGGCCGTGCAGTTTGTATTGGTAGTGTAGAGGAGTACAACTTCTAGAGATTGATAGTGTCTGGCACTTGGCAGGATGAAATTCCATGTCCCAGCTCATCTCCCACTCAGCTAACAGATTGAGATCCTGTTAGTTTTTTTTTCATAATGCACTTTAAGAAAATTAAATTATCTTCCACTTTTTAGTGCGTTTAAAATCGTCTTTGAAAAAAAACACAAAATTTTTTATAAAGTTTTTAAAATATTGTTTGCTTTTTTATTTTACATAATTATTCTTTTTCTTCATTTTTTATGCTTATCTAACAGCGACGAGCGATCTCTGCCACTAGGGACTTCCAAAGCGATGCTGAAATGTTGGGGTTTAGCTGTCCCTATGGACAGGGGCCTGTAATGGGGTGGGTGGGCTGTACTTCATACCCATTACTGCTAGGATCTGATGCTCTCTCTATGTTTATCATGTAGCCAACAAACACGTATCGAGTGACCTTGATTTCATTGCTGCACATTTTGTTTGTAACGATGGAATGGCGGGACGACCCTATGTTAGTTTGCAATGGCCCAAACTTCACACAACCGAACACCACAGTACGTGGTTGGCAGCGATTCTAAAACAGCTTTTGCTACGATCCCTTAAGTAGTGTGAACTGTGGGTCATTTATCTAGGGCAGGATGACATATTTTTTTGTTTGTTTTATGGTGATGCGCTATCCGTGTTAAGTTTTCAGCGCCAGTCTTTATCCATCAGATCGCTCGGGTTCTTAAAAGTTTGTTTATGAGCTCCTTAATCAAACCCACGGTTTGCGAGAAGACGTACACAGCTTGGTGTAAAAATGTATCAAACAAAACACGACAAGTACCCAGTTGATGGTGAACACAAAAAGCCAATGTCTGTAAATATGTCCCTTCCATTGCGCGGTGTCATCGTAAAAAAAGGCACAATCGTTAAATGTCCTTATAGTTACATTCAATTTTATGGTTCTCTTGTCTGCCCCTTAGCTTCTTATTTTGCGCTTCAATTTTAAGGTTGTTTTTTTTGGTGTGCTTTTTTTTATTTGTACCGACGGGACGCAGGTTTCTTCAAGATTCTTTCAGGATGAAATCTTTCGTCTGTTTAAAATTATTAAACTATAAAGTAAATAAATTAAATTTTGCCGATGGTGTCTTTAAACAATGCCTTCATTTAAAACGCCTGCACATTAAATGGAATATTATACTTTATGATTATACCTACTATAATTTATCACGCAATGACTTAAATTAACTTTATACAATTAAAATGAATAAATAAAATATACACAGCGCGTTATAATAAACATAATAATAATAATATAATAATAGTAATACTAATGATAATGAAAAATAACAATGAGAATAGTATTTCTACAAATAATAATAATAATATTAATAATGATAATACTAATACTAATAATAATAGCAGTAGTAATAATAGTACTAATAGTAATAATAGTAATAATAATAATATAGCTACCTCTATATGATCTGTAATTTCGAAAAATTTTAACAGATTTGAATACGATAAATCAGACATCTTCCCATAACTTACCGCCCTGTCTGAGACAACAATGAAGATGCTTGCCTACGAGTTGGCGAATTGCTTGCCTACGAGTTGGCCAATTTGCGCTACTTGACGGCCCCCGGATGTCCAATTATAGAAATCTTTAGACCACTTCCGGCATTCGGTATTGTGGTCGTGAACCGGGATTTCCTTTAAGACGTGTGTGCCTAATTAATTTTAATAATCTGAGTATTGAACACTGCATTCGTGTCTGTTAGGGATCATGCGTGTTAATGAACATGTATTAATATCTGTTAGTGAACAATAGATTTTTGTGTGTTAGTGAACAATGCATTGGTGTCTGTTAGTGAACAATGTATTCATGCCTGTTAGTGAACAACGCATTCATGTCTGTTAGTGAAGATACATTCATGTCTGTTAGTAAACAATGCATTCATGTCTGTTAGTGAATATACATTCATGTCTGTTAGTGAACAACGCATTCATGTCTGTTAGTGAAGATACATTCATGTCTGTTAGTGAACAATGCATTCATGTCTGTTAGTGAATATACATTCATGTCTGTTAGTGAACAACGCATTCATGTCTGTTAGTGAAGATACATTCATGTCTATTAGTGAACAATGCATTCCTGTCTGTTAGTGAATATACATTAATATCTGTTAGTGAACATACATTCATGTCTGTTAGTGAATGATATAAGAAAAAAAGGGTACGAAAAAACTTTAAAAATAAATGATAAATACAAAGAACGTGTCGGCAAAATACTTTCTTCAGTGAACAAAAAAGAAACTTTAATTTAAAAAAGCTGAAAAAGCTGGTTAAGCTTGAAGCAGGTCAACTCAAAAAGATTCTAGAACAAGTCATAAACTGTTTAAGTACGGGAGGATACCATAAACAAGTCATAAACTGTTTCAATACGAGAGGATACTATAAACAAGTCATTAGCTGGTTAAGTACAAGTGGGTATCATAATAAAAGTCATAAATTATTCAGTACTCAAGGCATTTTATGGAATTCAATACACATAGTTTCAATCGAATACAACAAAACAATCCAGGATTAATGCCATAATTTACCACGAAAAATTGACTTCCATGATGATGTCACTGTTCCCAGCTAAAACAAAAATATTTTTAAAATATTTGACTGACCAAAGAAACCTGCTATATAAAGTGAAATACCCTCAGTTTCGTGTTAAAAGATGTTCACTGTATTTGACTTTCCAAGCAAACCAGTTATAACATTTGACTTACTAGGCAAACTTGTTATATTTTTGACTTACCAAGCAAACCTGTTATAACATTTGACTTACTAAGCAAACCTGTTATATTTTTGACTTACCAAGCAAACCAGTTATAAAATTTGACTTAACAAGCAAACCTGTTATAACATTTGACTTACTAAGCAAACCTGTTATATTTTTGACTTACCAAGCAAACCAGTTATAAAATTTGACTTAACAAGCAAACCTGTTATAACATTTGACTTACTAAGCAAACCTGTTATATTTTTGACTTACCAAGCAAACCAGTTATAAAATTTGACTTAACAAGCAAACGTGTTATAACATTTGACTTACTAGGCAAACCTGTTATATTTTTGACTTACCAAGCAAACCAGTTATAAAATTTGACTTAACAAGCAAACATGTTATAAAATTTGACTTACTAGGCAAACCTGTTATATTTTTGACTTACCAAGCAAACCAGTTATAAAATTTGACTTAACAAGCAAACCTGTTATAACATTTGACTTACTAAGCAAACCTGTTATATTTTTGACTTACCAAGCAAACCAGTTATAAAATTTGACTTAACAAGCAAACCTGTTATAACATTTGACTTACTAAGCAAACCTGTTATATTTTTGACTTACCAAGCAAACCAGTTATAAAATTTGACTTAACAAGCAAACGTGTTATAACATTTGACTTACTAGGCAAACCTGTTATATTTTTGACTTACCAAGCAAACCAGTTATAAAATTTGACTTAACAAGCAAACATGTTATAAAATTTGACTTACTAGGCAAACCTGTTATATTTTTGACTTACCAAGCAAACCAGTTATAAAATTTGACTTAACAAGCAAACATGTTATAAAATTTGACTTACTAAGCAAACCTGTTATATTTTTGACTTACCAAGAAAGCCTGTTATATTTTTGACTTACCAAGAAAACCAGTTATAAAATTTGACTTAACAAGCAAACATGTTATAAAATTTGACTGACAAAGCAAACCTGTTATATTTTTGACTTACCAAGCAAACCTGTTACATATTTGACTCACCAAGCTTATCTATTATACATTTAACTCACAAAGAAAACCTGTTATATATACTGACTTACCAAGCAAACCTGTTATATATTTGAACTAGCAAGTAAACCTTTAAAATCATATTTTAAAAACAAGATTGGAAAGGAAGGGCGCTATACTGCAATTTAATTGCGCCATTTTTCTTTCTCTGCCAATGCATTCAAATTACCGAGAAAGCTTTCCGACAAAAGTGTTGTGCACATGCGCACAGTCACGAGGGATGTGACCCATCAGCGCAATTATAGAGTCGTTTTGCAAATTGTCTGTATCGTATCCTTGGTATCGCGGCTTGGAATCGTAGTTATGAAACTCAATTCACCAGAGCTGTTACGTCACGGGCGAGGTGTATTCAATAATAGAAATAATTTTCATCAAAATACCATTGTTTGCAAGTTGTTGGATTAGTGCTCCCAGAAATTGTTCATGTTTTTTCTTTTATCTATACGAGAATGGCGAGAGCGTCATTACATATATTAAATTAGATTCGTGTGGTTTAAGCGACATCGGTTAACCCCAACGGGTCCAATTTCCATTAATGATCCAAATGTAGGGCCGAGGTCATCTTCCGAAATACACATAAGTTCAAAGGGCGTGACGGCAATGATCTAATATTCAATGGAGCGAAATTTCTTAGTTTTGAGAAGATCATTCAATGGCAGAAGGTACAGTTTGCTACGGAATCAAGACAACGTTAAGTACTCAAAGCGTATTCAATAGACGTTGAAAAGCCCAAAGTTGTACATACAACAAAACATTAGCTTGGATTCAGACATACTCATGTTTTAAACACAGTTGTAAAATCTATCACCCTCACACACTACGTTAAAAAATAAGTAAGAATGTCTTTAAAAATCTAACCCGGCCACAAGAAACGGCTTCATGGTTATAAAACTAATCGTCTTAATCATAAAATAGTTTTAAAAAAATGTCTAGAAAAAGATAATAGCATACAATTTTATACCATTGCTTGAGCGAAAGCCATGCACAAAAGATATCCCATGATATTACCCCACCAAATGTCAGAAAGAAAGAGAGAGTGAGAGAGAGAGAGAGTAGCAGGTGACGGTATGTGAGTTAAAGTGTGACCACTTCAATGGCGGGCGTCGATGAACCGATAATGGTGATGATGATGATGTTGTTGATGGAGGGTATCGTCGTTAAAACTGAGGCGAACGCGTGCGTTTAAAGATAATCACAGTTGGGGAACGGCTCAACTCCCGAGGGGAATCAGTTGAATGAAGCTGACCGCATGAGGATTCATCAACAGGCACCCAAGTGACCCTTCGCCATTGATGCGATGGGCCGGCGGACGGGACGGGCCAGAGGGATTTCCAGACTACTGTATGTTTTCACTTATTTATGACTTCAAACTGCAGACGAGTAATGCCAGTGTTAAATTGCAGGCACGTCAGGAATGTGCTATTCATGTTAAATTGTTCAACACTTGCAAAGTTTCAAACCTCTCAGCTTTCCATTGACTAGGAGTTCCCCATGCACCAATAATATTCTTTCAACAATTTTAAGGTTCAAATCGGAGTATCGCGCAATTCCTGAAGTTAGACAGCGCGTCGGCTGAGTACTTCTGGGAGATGGTAACTCTTCGACTCTTCGCCCCCATAGACCATGTTACGCCTATGATGTGTGACACGGAAAGCGTTTAACATATTGGCAATCACAACAAAATGACAGGGAAATTAAAAGTGTGAATGGAAAGAAACGTTGATATCTGAAAAATAATTTTGAAAAAGATAAACGTAGACCTCTAAGTTAAAAAAAAAAAAACAATAAAAAAAATAAAAAGCTTAGAGAGATATTAATGTAATTATTCGAATATATATATATATATATATATATATATATATATATATATATATATATGCAATACTAAGATCAATATAAGACTGAAAACATGCTGATGAGAAACTATTGAAAACAGATGTTTTTCAACGTAAACTTTTAAAATTCAAGAAGAATTATGACACGCTAGACTTGACGCAAAGGAACAGAACTAGAATCCAGAATGACGCCAAAAATTGAAAACCATAAAACGGGGTAGAAAATTATTTGGTAAATTTAAGGTGTGCACTACGAACAGATAATCTCATATCTATTGAACTTCTGGTTCTTTCAGCTCCCTCTTGAAAACAGCCCCCTGCACATTTCCCCATGTTTATATTAATAGTACTGAGTGGACATCAAACTCTGTCGACCAATCATGCGTGACATCTGAACTGGTTTAAATAGGTGGATTTCTTTTTCTTTAGTAATCGACTGTTATTTGATGTTGTCATTGTCCGCGTTCCTCTGTCACACAGCGAGCTTCATGCGTACGACGTCATCTCTATTCCGGGATCCGGCAACTAACCTCCTCCTATCACTGGGCTATGTCTTGACACAAACGGTTGACGAAGGCAATGCACTCTAACTACGACATATGGCATGCTTTAGAAAATTAGACGTTATCTCTTTTTAAATTTTAATTTTGTAACAATCGCACGCACCGGGACCGAGTGTAAAAATTGCACACGGTTAAGCTCCCCGTAGAGATTAAAACTCAAGAGACTTTGGAGAATAGATTAGAAATGGAAAAAAATCCATTCAAATGGAAAAGACAAAATGTGGACTTAACATAAAGACAACAAACAAAGGTTGAAGTAACAACAACAATAAAACTCAAATTCAGAAAAAGTTACATAATTTTGTACATGTCATCGATTTATGGAGTTTAGAAAGAATATGTCTTATTCTGATTTATAAACACTGAGGTGTGGCTCTCATGCAGGAGTTTAACAGCAGAGAGGGGTGTGGCTCTCATAGAGGAGTTTAGCAGCAGAGAGAGGCGTGGCTATCATAGAGGAGTTTAGCAGCAGAGAGGGGTTTAACTCCCATGCAGGAGTTTAACAGCAGGGAGAGGTTCGGCTCTAATAGAGGCGTTTAACCACATGATGCGTTAGGGAGGATAACAAAGACAATATTTGCTGCAACTTGTGGAGGAGAGTCGTCGCGCTTACCTGACTGTATGAAGTCAACGTTGGCCATAGATGCAGACTAGCTTTAGACATGAAAAGATGGACACTGACAGCGGAATATAACATCATGATTTATATTCTATACGTGCACGTGGAGTTTTATGTGGTGTATATATTATTCAATGTCATATAAATAACTTAAAGCACGTTTTATTGGTCAGAAAAATAATGAATGACGCCTTCGTATACAAGCGTGCATTTGATACATGTCCAACAATAGTTTACATACACATTGTTTTGTTTTGATATAATAGAACATATTAGGAGGACAGGACAGTTTTTTCTTCTCTACTTTGGTGGACCACTCTATTTGATAGGTAATGTATCTGAAGAACGTAATATGAGATTGAAAAAAATAAAAATGAAATAAAAATAAAGTATACTGCTTCAACTTTCCACAGATAAATCACACATTGATAAATTTTTAAAAACTCTGCTATCATCTTACATAGTTATGTAATCTGCTTAAACGGTATACTTGTTAAATGCCAATAAAATAAAATCTCTAAACACCATCTCTGCAAAACATTTAAGATATCATTTTTGTACCCAGTAAAACTTGCTAGAATTTCCTTTTTAAAACTAATGGAAGAAGGTAATTAATCATTGTTTTGTCTTCCTAGGGACAAATGCATGTCGCTTGTTAGATAAAGTCGATTTAAACTACATTTTGTGTGTGTGTAAATGCATGAGGACATTTAAAGATTTGATGGTTTACAACCTATGCCTTTCATAATTGTCGAAACTTTACAGTAAAAGTGTTTTCACCATGGCAACCAATGTTGAAATACATAGATAAAGTATTATTTTAGAGTACATTTCATATTGTAGAAATATTTTATCTCCAAAAAACATTTTTTTTCTTTCTAAAATAGTCTTTTATTCCCCCCCCCCCCCCCCCCCCCAAAAAAAAANTCAAATGGGTGCCAGCAAAATCCCGTAATAGAACTGTGCCCTGCCGTCAAATGGGTGCCAGCAAAATCCCGTAATAGAACTGTGCCCTGCCGTCAAATGGGTGCCAGCAAAATCCCGTAATAGAACTGTGCCCTGCCGTCAAATGGGTGCCAGCAAAATCCCGTAATAGAACTGTGCCCTGCCGTCAAATGGGTGCCAGCAAAATCCCGTAATAGAACTGTGCCCTGCCGTCAAATGGGTGCCAGCAAAATCCCGTAATAGAACTGTGCCCTGCCGTCAAATGGGTGCCAGCAAAATCCCGTAATAGAACTGTGCCCTGCCGTCAAATGGGTGCCAGCAAAATCCCGTAATAGAACTGTGCCCTGCCGTCAAATGGGTGCCAGCAAAATCCCGTAATAGAACTGTGCCCTGCCGTCAAATGGGTGCCAGCAAAATCCCGTAATAGAACTGTGCCCTGCCGTCAAATGGGTGCCAGCAAAATCCCGTAATAGAACTGTGCCCTGCCGTCAAATGGGTGCCAGCAAAATCCCGTAATAGAACTGTGCCCTGCCGTCAAATGGGTGCCAGCAAAATCCCGTAATAGAACTGTGCCCTGCCGTCAAATGGGTGCCAGCAAAATCCCGTAATAGAACTGTGCCCTGCCGTCAAATGGGTGCCAGCAAAATCCCGTAATAGAACTGTGCCCTGCCGTCAAATGGGTGCCAGCAAAATCCCGTAATAGAACTGTGCCCTGCCGTCAAATGGGTGCCAGCAAAATCCCGTAATAGAACTGTGCCCTGCCGTCAAATGGGTGCCAGCAAAATCCCGTAATAGAACTGTGCCCTGCCGTCAAATGGGTGCCAGCAAAATCCCGTAATAGAACTGTGCCCTGCCGTAAAATGTTTTAGGCTGGAATACCATAAAACATTAATAAGGTACTTTACCAAATTAATGTGTGTTAACGGCAAATAATTGTATATTTACGGGTGAGATATAGTAAATTTACTGTAAGTTCCCTTAGTTTTACAGTGCGTCGTATATTTACTGCTATTGTACCGTATTTTTACGGTTACCAGCTCCCCTTCCACATCCGTCATTGTGAAATCTCGTCCACTTTCAAAAAGTCCCTTAAAACCCATCTGTTTAGGTCCGCCTATGACCTGTGATGCACCCTACTTGCCTTGCCTCATTTTCTGTTTCGGGTTGATCCTGTAGTATAGGCCAAAACGTGCCAAAATGTACTCGTTTTATAGCCATTTTAATGTTTAAGCCACTGTTTCTATAGTCATTTTTCTCATTTTTCACATTGTAGTTACTATTCTAGTGTCTCTGGTTTTTCATGTTTGCCCCATTTGTCCACCCATTTCATAAGGCCCTTCAAATCTGCTTGGCGGTGTTTGTGGTCATCGTAGCCATTTATCTCTCTGTAGACAAGACAGCCATCTGGAAACGGCCTCACTTTTTTACAGTATCAGGGAAGTTGTTTATAAGACAGAGAAAGAGAAGGGGGCCCAGCACCGTGATGAAATTACTGAGTCCACAGTGGCTTTGCTTGATCGGACGCCATCCACCACTACATGCATGGTCCTTTGTGTTATGAATGTTGAGAGCTAGAAGTGATACAAATTACACGTATACCAAAAATTAATAATACTACGACTCTATGTTTCTTCTTAACTAATTGAAGAGTGGCTTGGAGGCAGAGCTATACAATTGACTTGTGTTAGTTTGATCAAGAGATATTATATTTCTTTTTCTAATAGATATAGGTTAATTGTATGATGATTTATATGAAGGTTTTATTAATTATATTATGGAATAATCCTCTAGCATTAATATCGCATTAGCATTCCAATTGCGCTCAATACAAATTTATTACATTAATTTTGTTAGTTGTTAAGTTTGGATTCTTAATATTTGTCGGTATTTTCTTGAAAAACTTTGATCACATCAGTCCTTGTTATTTATATTGCACTCTACTTTCTAATTTTCTTCTATCTGTTGTCCAATTTAAATGCACACATCACTTATGCAGTTGTTGTCCAGTATATATATATATATATATATATATATATATATATATATATATATATATATATATATTCTATATATTTATATATATTTTTTTATATTACTATAACACTTTTTTTTTTTTATATTGCTCTCTACTTTCTCTTTTTTTTCTCTCTGTTTTATAATATATATACACACATCTCTTATGTAGTTTTTTTACAATATATATATATATATATATATATATATATATATATATATATATATATATATATATATATAGTCTAAATATTTGTATATACTTTGTTATATTACCATAAGACACTTTTTTCTTGTGAAATTGATGTTCAATCTCAATCTCACTCCAGAAGCAACCGAAAAATGAGAGAAGAAATCAAGCAAACAAACGCAGGACGATTTCCGTTGATTTTCACCTTAGTCTAGCTTTGCTTGACTTTTGTATGTTAAGCGTCACGAAACTGTTACAAAATAATGTCCTCTTTAACTCCTTTGCCCAGTGTAAAAATATGCTTTTGGCTCAGATGTCAAAAATTGGGTGTCTTATATCATGCACTAATTAATAAACCAAAATATTTTTTTAAAATATTTTTTATCTACTAATTCACGTCACTACGTGGGTAAATGTTTACCTCCGGTAATTCCCAACAAACATTTGTTGAGATAGCACTAAAACACACACACTAATGAAATGTGCTCTTAGCTGTCGTATTGTAGACACCCATCGCATCAAATGAACACAAACACAAAGCTATCTCAACACACTGACTAAATGATGAGGAAGCCAATATAATTTTTATTGAGCTTCTTTTGGATACAACAACTTGAAAATGGAGAAGGATAGAACTGGAGATAATAGGGAGGTTCACAGCGATAACTCTGGAGCGTCTTTCAAATACGTGGTGGCTGTTCTATCGGGTTTAAACCTGTGTCTTCTGGCTGTCATTATAGTGTTCTTAACACAGCCCGAGTTGGAATCAAACGAACCGGAACAGGAAAAGGTACGAGTTTGTTCATTTTTAAAGTTACGTACACAAAAGACTGTTAACAATATAACTTTAGGAACATTTTGATGACCAAGGTATAATTCCTGATGAATTAAAATACAATAGAAGACATCAAGAACATTTGTAAAAGACCTATGACACACAATATTTATGATGCATGCTGTATTCTGAAAGGGTCTACCTGATCCAAAATCACACTATACAACATAAGGGAGTGCATAGAATTTGTGGATTCCAATAAATCCACAATTGTTGGGCCCCCACAAATTTTAAAATATATATGAAACGTTTTGTGAATTTGAGACAAAGGATATTTTATTTAAAACAACAACAACAACAGCGCCTTTTTTTTGTTGCCCTTAGTTTCATAAACACGTCAACGATGTTATAAAAATCAAGCTGCCACCCCAAAAGAGACTCAATGTCTAAAAAGAGCAGATTCCTGGTTCTCGCGTGTACCATAGTCAACATCATAACTGCATTGATTAATTTTAGCGTGCTAAATGACCTCGCTGCTGTTTTAACATTTACTAGAATTGAACAAAAATACGCAATGCAATCATCACAATTTTTTTTTTTTAATTTCACACAGCTTAATTATGAAGTTTCGTTTATCCATTGATTAGAGAAACTGACTTTGCTCCCAAGTTTGGAGGACGAATTTGTAATAAATGAAAACATTCTTCCACCTAATAAGTCTCAGAAACAGTTGAAGACTATGTGATGGAAAAAGACAGTGCAAGAACTTCCAATTTCAGCCTTAAACATGACGAAGTAATTTTACAAGAAGCTGAATATAGCTGCAATCTAATTAACTCCTGTAACGCGAGCCATGAGACCTGCTACAAAGGAAGCAATAAAAGTGTAAAAAAAAAAAGTTTTACAATACAGCTGCGCTCTCAACGCTTCTATACGCCTCGAAAATAGACAGTATATCAAAGCCATTTTAGGAAGCTAAGAAACTATCTATCAAAGCCATTTTAGGAAGCTAAGAAACTATCTATCAAAGCCATTTTAGGAAGCTAAGAAACTATCTATCAAAGCCATTTTAGGAAGCTAAGAAACTATCTATCAAAGCCATTTTAGGAAGCTAAGAAACTATCTATCAAAGCCATTTTAGGAAGCTAAGAAACTATCTATCAAAGCCATTTTAGGAAGCTAAGAAACTATCTATCAAAGCCATTTTAGGAAGCTAAGAAACTATCTATCAAAGCCATTTTAGGAAGCTAAGAAACTATCTATCAAAGCCATTTTAGGAAGCTAAGAAACTATCTATCAAAGCCATTTTAGGAAGCTAAGAAACTATCTATCAAAGCCATTTTAGGAAGCTAAGAAACTATCTATCAAAGCCATTTTAGGAAGCTAAGAAACTATCTATCAAAGCCATTTTAGGAAGCTAAGAAACTATCTATCAAAGCCATTTTAGGAAGCTAAGAAACTATCTATCAAAGCCATTTTAGGAAGCTAAGAAACTATCTATCAAAGCCATTTTAGGAAGCTAAGAAACTATCTATCAAAGCCATTTTAGGAAGCTAAGAAACTATCTATCAAAGCCATTTTAGGAAGCTAAGAAACTATCTATCAAAGCCATTTTAGGAAGCTAAGAAACTATCTATCAAAGCAATTTTAGGAAGCTAAGAAACTATCTATCAAAGCAATTTTAGGAAGCTAAGAAATTATCTATCAAAGCCATTTTAGGAAGCTAAGAAACTATGTATCAAAGCCATTCTAGGAAGCTAAGAAACTATTACACGATGAGCCTCAAAAAAAATCTTCGACATCAAATAGAAGAACAAGATTCTAAACACTGAAATACTGGCACAAGCATGTCTGCCTATGTTTTGTAGTTCTTTTAGCTCGATATGATTCCTTTGAAAAAAATTGTTTGTCTATGAACGTATATCTTTAAAGTTTGATTTTAAATGCCTATTAGTTTCGACGACTTCAATGCATTGTTAGATAGATCGTTAACACAAAGTATACACGTCTCAGTATCATCGTCAGTGGTGTATCACCCTTGGGTTGCAGGTGTGCCACCCTTGGGGTGCAGGTGTGCCACCCTTGGGGTGCACGTGTGCCACCCTTGGGGTGCAGGTGTACCACCCTTGAGGTGCAGGTGTACCACCCTTGGGGTGCAGGTGTGCCACCTTGGGGTGCAGGTGTACCACCCTTGGGGTGCAGGTGTACCACCCTTGGGGTGCAGGTGTACCACGTGAAATGAAGGGATTCAAACTTGCAAGATTTTTTTTTTAAATAAATGGGGTCGTAACGTTAGGCAGAGTAGTGATTTCCCTCTGTTGCCATTTTGAACTGTCCCCTGGCATCATGTCCCCACAACATATATATATATATATATATATATATATATATATATTAGAATCATAATTAGATTTGGTGTTGCTGGTGTAGGTATGATCTTGTAAAACCTAATAAGTTAAAATTTGAATTTGGTTAGGTATTTTTTTGTGTGTGTCGTCTTTACATTGATAGGATTCTTGTTTTTTTTTGTTTTTGTTTTTTTTTAAATTTAAATCTGGCACATAGTGACACCTTACTAGCCTACTCATGATGCTTACAACATAAGGTACGTTTTTGACAGTTCTGCAGTTTATTTACCAACTTTGTGCGAAACGGCAACGTAAGTCTCTCAGAACACTACTATCTGATGAACGCTTTAACACACAATTTGTGTACAATTTAACTTTTGCTGGTGTCAGTATGAACTCTGCACCTGCATGAAGCTATGAACACTGTACCTATAATACATGTCGCCTTGGCACATTTAAATATAATGAGATTTGGATGATGAGGAAACAGTACTTGTACACAACAGTGGTAATATTGAAGACAAATACAATTTCCAACCCTTGGGTCTCTATTTACTCTATAGCCTCGGAATCTGCTCGGCCCTGATTCAAACACATAGAGTCTTAACATTCCCAACCATCAATCACTGTCCTAAAAAAACACTGTCCCATCAATCACTATCCCATCAATCACTGTCCCATCAATCACTATCCCATCAATCACTATCCCATCAATCACTATCCCATCAATCACTATCCCATCAATCACTGTCCCATCAATCACTGTCCCATCAATCACTATCCCATCAATCACTGTCCCATCAATCACTATCCCATCAATCACTATCCCATCAATCACTATCCCATCAATCACTGTCCCATCAATCACTATCCCATCAATCACTATCCCATCAATCACTATCCCATCAATCACTATCCCATCAATCACTATCCCATCAATCACTATCCCATCAATCACTATCCCATCAATCACTATCCCATCAATCACTATCCCATCAATCACTGTCCCATCAATCACTATCCCATCAATCACTGTCCCATCAATCACTGTCCCATCAATCACTATCCCATCAATCACTATCCCATCAATCACTGTCCCATCAATCACTGTCCCATCAATCACTATCCCATCAATCACTGTCCCATCAATCACTGTCCCATCAATCACTATCCCATCAATCACTATCCCATCAATCACTATCCCATCAATCACTATCCCATCAATCACTATCCCATCAATCACTGTCCCATCAATCACTATGCCATCAATCACAGCCCCTTTAAAAACTGCCCCATCAATCACTGTCCCATCAATCACTATCCCATCAATCACTATCCCATCAATCACTGTCCCATCAATCACTATCCCATCAATCACTGTCCCATCAATCACTATCCCATCAATCACTATCCCATCAATCACTATCCCATCAATCACTATCCCATCAATCACTGTCCCATCAATCACTATGCCATCAATCTCTGCCCCTTTAAAAACTGCCCCATCAATCACTGTCCCATCAAACACTGTCCCACCAAACACTGTCCCACCAAACACTGTACCCTCCATAACTGTAATAAAACTTACTGAAATCATTCATGCTTAACTTAGTGAGCAGTGGTTAAAAATCTTAGACGCAAACAATCTTAAATAACTGAAATTCATAACTAATAATATTTAGACTGGGGAGGACAATGATTATACGATTTTTAATTTGTATTAAAAATTTAAATCCTGATTTCTTAATTCAAATTGTATTAGGAGAGAATATTGGAGAATGTAAGACAAGACGTTTCTTTCGGTTACCCTAGATATCCAGCACTACTTGCCTCATGTTGTTGTTTTTTTTGGGGTTTTTTTGTGGGGAGGGGGCGATTATTCGCTTGCAAAATTGGGGTGTGTGACAAATCATAAACGGCATTAAAGGTATTAATTAAAGATCATTTGAGTCATGACCATTACAAAACGTTAATATTGTCTTAGGTCACCCATTTCACCAGTGGCCCGATATTGTCTTAGGTCACCCATTTCACCAGTGTTAAACGGCATTAAAGGTATTAATTAAAGATCATTTGAGTCATGACCATTACAAAACGTTAATATTGTCTTAGGTCACCCATTTCACCAGTGGCCCGATATTGTCTTAGGTCACCCATTTCACCAGTGTCCCGATATTGTCTTAGGTCACCCATTTCACCAGTGTCCCGATATTGTCTTAGGTCACCCATTTCACCAGTGGCCCGATATTGTCTTAGGTCACCCATTTCACCAGTGGCCCGATATTGTCTTAGGTCACCCATTTCACCAGTGTCCCGATATTGTCTTTGGTCACCCATTTCACCAGTGTCCCGATATTGTCTTAGGTCACCCATTTCACCAGTGTCCCGATATTGTTTTAGGTCACCCATTTCACCAGTGTCCCGATATTGTCTTAGGTCACCCATTTCACCAGTGTCCCGATATTGTCTTAGGTCACCCATTTCACCAGTGTCCCGATATTGTTTTAGGTCACCCATTTCACCAGTGGCCCGATTCCCCTGGTGCACGATGACGCCCCGACCAGTCCACCGCCGTGTCTGACCAAGGAGTGTGTAGACATGAGCAGCTACATCTTAAACCAGATGGATTTTGCTGTCAGCCCCTGTGAGAACATGTACCTCTACGCGTGTGGTGGACTGCATGCCAAAACTAAGATTCGAAAATGGGAGGACATCTTTGCCCCTGTGATGACAGATGAAATGTTCAATCATCATGTGGGAAAGGTACCCTTTTTTGAAATACTAAATTGTGACTTATTTTGTATTGCTTTGAATGTAAATAGAAACATAAACCTTAGGATTGAACTATATATAATAAAAATAGCCTGTCTAATTTCAACGGCATCACGTAATTTAAATAGGGCTTCTATATCCAACAATGCAAAGAGTTTTTGCATATGGTTAAGTAGCTGGAGCTTCTGAACCCGCTTCACCCCCAAAATACACAGGTGTCCGATAATATTTCAGTACTTTTCCGCAAATTGATAGCTTAATCTCGTGCTTTAATGCTTTCCGCCCATTTGTTAAGATGGAGTGAACCATCTTGTTTGGTTCTTAAGACATTCCTCTACCCATTTTTAAAGATTATCAGAGATCCATAGATATTGAAATTTATACATGAGGCCCACGCGCCCAACTTTGTCCCACGCCTGTTGGAGATCAAAGAACATCGCAAACAAGTGATTTCACGCTTCAAGTTCGTTGGTGATCAACTGGGTCAAACGTTTGACTTGGGCTATGGGTTGGCGACCCTTGCGGAACCCACCTTGCGTCGGTGGGTGGCACTTATTGTTCATCTCTAAAAACCAGTAGTGTCGTGCATTTAGAATTCGCTCAGCCACTTTCCCCACACACGATATTAGCGAAATTAGACGGGGGCTGGCTCGCAAGTGTCTTTGTTTTCCTTCTTTGGCCATTGGGATGGCTATTACTATTGTATTTTTTTTTACACATTTTTGGCCTGCTGCCTGTAGTCCAAGTTATACTTATGAGAGCCTGCAGAATTTCTCATGAACGTTTCCCCAGGTGGTTTAACATTTCGTTATGGACTTTGTCTGGCCCTGGTGATTTGGCCGTTTCGCACATCACTAGAGCTGTTCGCAATTCTTGCATGGTAAAAGGTGCTGTGCAAATATGTGCCGTGTTAGGCATGAGATGCCTTTTTCCGCAGGCTTCTGATATGGTGGTTTTCGCTAGTCTCGCTGGCTTTTTAATTCACTTGTGCGAAGTGCTTATTGAGCGTTTGTGCTCTTTTGGCCTCGCTTGGTTCGAAGACATTTGTGGTTTTTAGTGGATTGGTGTTCCTGGCCTTACCCATGCCAGGGAGTTTATATTAAGAGTTTTCCATTCTGAAGTTTGAGCTTCTCAAATGCATTTACCTACTTTATTTTCTTTGCCTTCTTAACTGCAGCCCTGACTTTTTCCGTAAGTTTATTATACCATGCTCGAGCTGCAGGTTTTTTCTTCTTAGCGAGCTTTTGCTCGATGTTTAACCAGTTCATTCAGGTCCCTATCCCAGTGGGGCTGAATATTTGTTTCGCATTCGTTTGAGGAATCGTGTTGCGTGCGGTTCCCAGGAATTCAGCATTTAACCTCATGAAGGTGAAATCGATTTCGCCGGATTCGACATCTCCTTGACGGAGCTTTGTCTTCGCCTGCTTCTCGAAATCCGTCCACATGGCTTTCCAAAATTAGCCATTGGCACTTTTAGCAGCGCGCTTTAGTCTTGCCAAGACTAACCTCTTTCAGGATAGGCAGATGGTCGCTTCCTATTTCACTTAGGCATTTGAGAATTTGCTTAGACGCAAGGTTTACTGAGATAAGCGTCAGATCTTGACGGGACTTCGTGATGTGACCGGTGTGGAGAAGAGTGGGGCTGCTCTCTCCGTCCAAAAGACCGATTAGGTTGGTCTCAAGGCAGACCTCCTCAATATATCTCCAGGACGGGTTTCACTCTATACGCCCTACACGGGCGATTGGGCATTACAATCTCCAAGCAAACGTTTTATCCATTTCGGTTACCCTCACGGTGAGGGTATCTTTGTTCGCCTGATTCTATCTTTCCACTACCACAACGGCAAGCTCTTGCCGAACCGCTGTGGTAAATTTTAGTCTACTGGCCATAAAGTTTTGGTTTGGGCAGAAAGCTTAATCTCCT
Source organism: Lymnaea stagnalis (assembly GCA_964033795.1). Lineage (NCBI taxonomy): Eukaryota > Metazoa > Mollusca > Gastropoda > Lymnaeidae > Lymnaea > Lymnaea stagnalis. The sequence continues at coordinate 87,155 of CAXITT010000110.1, read as the reverse complement.
TGAGTCCGAGGCTTTGCGTAACCTCTTTCCTTGGCCAGGGAGTCATACGGCCAAGACGGGGCAATATGCCAGGTTTTTACTTGGATCGCATTTACCCAACGTAAAGGCAAAGCACTTGTGGTCAGAGTGGAAGCGCTGCTCTGCACTCGGTAGAGGGATCCAACAGTAATAACACACCAAATCTTTTGAGAGTCTGAGATTACTCTCTTATGACACTGCCTAGTGCATTAACTACGAGCCTCATCTGCTGAGCCAAGCCATAAAATATTTTCCTGACGCAGGGCTCTCCCACCGTCCTGGCTTCCCCCGGAATATCTATTTAGGGACAATTGGTCAACAGGTGCGATAGGTTTTTCAGACAAGGATGCAATTATAGGATTCAACAGTTTGAAATTATTATATTTTGATATCGTTCATGGCTGATCTTTGTGTGCGCCATAAGACAAGAAACTCTTGTTAATCCCAATAAATGAATCTTTAAATTAGTCTGTTACAAGACTTTCGTCGAATATTTGTGGAGCATGCATGATTTTTGATTTCATGAGATTGAGTTGTAATTTTGTTCAGAATTTTTGTTTTTTAACATAACGGAGTTATTTTTTCTCTTTCCAAGATGATCGAACTCCATATGTCTGTGGGCAATTTTTCTTTGGATTGTTGTCATATACCATCAAAATAAATTGAGAAAAAATATGAAGGGTATGACGTAAAAAGATACAGTATAAGCGTATCAGTCAATATGACATGCCTCCAAACACACGCATAGGACCGGGCCCTGGAAAAGTGTTGAAGTGGGCTCTCGCCCCTTGCGCCAAATTGTTTTTCTTTCAACTTCTACATTACCTTCACTTTTGTCCGTGTCTGGATGCAAGTCTGGATACATTTTGGGACGGCTAATTCACCATTTTCCCTTAAAACTATCGAGCCAGTACTTGGCACATAGACTCGTTGCCATTGAAAACACATTCTTTCACCTCAACCCTAAAAAAATCAACCTTTTTACATGGGTAAATGAAGGGAATGATGATGATACTCATTTCACGAAATATAATTCGCTATTATAACCGTGCTAAATGAGATTCTTTTAAAATATCGCAAATGATTTTGTTGCGTCATAAATTCTTTTGTTAAACAGTTGGTGATTTAAATTCACTGTGTAAAAGCGGGAGGTTCATGACAATATTAATATAGTTCAGGGGCGTGACAACATGTGCGGTTGCGCTCCTTTATAATTGATTTGACGGAGGAAAAAAAATGCAAGTGTCGTTTGATCAGATTAATTGTGTGTTTGTTGTATCTTATGAAGAGCCACTCTTTCAACTGGACACATTCAGACTTTGGTTCAGTCGGTTTCTGATGAGTACCTTGATACTGAAGATCTCTTGCGTCTCATCAAATCACCCATTGAATCCGTTTCATGTTTCCTTTCGTTTTCAGATCATTGAATCCGACAAGACTCAGCTGTTCGGCAAGCATTCGAGCGCCCTTGTTAAGATGCGAAGTTTCTATCAAACGTGCATGGACGAGGAGGGTCTTGAAGCAAAAAGCAAAGCAGGGATTGCTACCGTAAATAGTTTTGATTTGTTCATGACTTCACACTAATTTATTTAATTCTATCGGTAGGAAAATTCCACCACTTCCCCAAAGACGTTCTCATCACACAAAATGAAATTATTTTAGAGCTGATATTTCCTGGAGATCATTTTTTGAAACGCCAACAAATCCCGAACCGTAATAATGCAATTTACAAATGAAAATAAAAAAAGCAACAGCAGGTTCTTCTGTCATGTATTAAGAAACAGAGTCAGAAACAGCATACACTTTTTTTAAAATACACCGCGCCCCCCCCCCCTAAAAAAGTACATGAATACTATATTATCTTAACGATTCAACAAATGGGGAGGTGTGAAGGATTTAGGATCCCGTTCACTTCGGGATTCTATTTCTCAATGGGATCCATTTCTCTCTCTCAAAAATCGTGTCAAGAAAGGGCAAAAAGGTGAAGAAGGCTGCCAATGTAAAAGGAAAGGTAATGAAACAATATCTCATCCATATATCTGTTCATATATGCTGGTATATATCTATATCTATATCTCTATCTATCTATCTATCTATCTATCTATCTATCTATCTATCTATCTATCTATCTATCTATCTATCTATCTATCTATCTATCTATCTATCTATCTATCTATCTATCTATCTATCTATCTATCTATC
>CAXITT010000110.1:0-82531 GCA_964033795.1 Lymnaea stagnalis | reverse complement strand
ATATAAGGGATATTCACAATAAAGACATTTATATTAATTTAGTTAAAAGGTGGGAAAATAGAATATTTAATTGCGTAAGTGGGTTATGATACATTTATTATAAATAAATATCGTGGAAATTAGCGTTCGTAAAATTGTATTGACATTGTCATGGTTTTTGTTTTTCAACAAATTAGAACATTTAAGCGTCAGGGAAATGTCAAGAATGAACTAAGATCTGGCGTTGTATTTAAGGTGGGATAGTCAGAGAGACCTGAAGAGGATATGAATCTATAAAGATACGACTGGGAATAAAAAAAATACAATTGGATGATTTTAATGTGAGATGGAATGAAAGCTTTCGGTCATCTTTGAGATATTTGTGAAGACTGAAGATGAGATAATTTTAAGAATTCAGCCAAAGGTATAATTTTAGATGTCATGGCAGAATTAATTTGAGATGTTAATAACGATGGATATAATAGTTAGTATTTCAGTTTTTAAAAAAAACTTTATTTAGGAGACAAGCTTTGAAGCTAGTAAACATTTTTGTTCAGATGTAAAGGTAAATTTACGTTTAAATTTTAATGAGGTTTTCATCAGCGGTTTTGTTTGATGTTATTAGAGATAAAAGTCTAACCTCACTAATATTTTATAGAAAGGAAGTTTAAGAAAAACAGTGCCTAAATGTTAATTCGTTTTAAAGAGATGTCAAGTTAAATGTCATTTTTTTTTCATAAATAGTGAACAATCATTTAAGATCAAATAGAAATCAGGGAGAGAATGTATGGATTAAGTTAAGAGTTTAGATAATAGAGAGATTGAAAGTTTAGTTCTTAATTAAGATTAAAATCTAGACGTCGGAGAGTGTTGAACTATTCAAAGAGCTGGTGCAATATAAAGTGTTTTAAAAAAAAATGGTCAGTCATTATTTGCTGCCGTCCAGGGTTTGCCTTGTAACAGTTATGTGGTGGGCTGGGGCAATATACATAGCTGTTCTTTATTTCATAAATGTATTTTATTTTAATGTCACTATCGTGTCTCTTTTGATAAAATTTTCATGTACAGTGCGATGAGCCCAGCCCTAGGCTGGGGTACCGCGCTATATGAGACGTCTTATTGGTATTATTATGATTATTATTATATAACCTGTTAATAATAATATGTTTCAGTTTGCGCAAGATGACTCAGAGTTCATGACTTTTTTCAACAATGTCGCAGTTTTTAAGGATTTTTTGATGTACGCAGCTGTCAAATTTGCTGAAGGTTTGGGCGGAGATCCTGAGGACGCTAAAGCAAAGGTCAAGGAGATAATGGCGTTTCTTCAAGATTTGGTAAGATGTCATCTCACAAACACTTTTGTGTTGTAAGACTGTAAAAATAAAGGGCTGACACGAAAGAAAATAACAATTTTGATAGCTTACATTGGATAAGGGGGCAGACACGTGGTAAATGTCTTGTTGAACATTTATTTATGAAGAATATGTATACATATATATACAAATGTATTTGATCTGAATGTCTTCAAACAATATTAAAACTTAAAAGAGAATCTCCTTTCGATTAAAGAAGTCTTTCCGGTACGATTTTCCTATAGTGTAATAGAAAACTAACGGCAACCGTTCGATCAAGTTGTAATGAAGGTATCAAAATATCAAATATCGTTTATATAATATGTATATAAAATTATACATAGATTTTTTGGTTGTAAATATAAGATTCAGTTTTCACAATTTTAGAGAAAGAAATTGTTGTTCAGGGGCATGAAAAGGCGTAGGGTAGGCGCAAAATTCAACAATTTAAAAACAAAAGACATCTAAAGTGTTCACAAGCTTAGAAATCAGTCGTCAATAAGCTCCTTTAGTGACAATAATGTTATAATTAATTAGTGATCATTTGGATTTCTTTATGTAAGGTCATGATTAGATAAAAGAAAAATAGTATATGGGCACGAAGCGGGATAAGTTAGGCGTATAAAATATTGAAGATAAATACTTCTCAAAAATTTAACTTTGCAAACGTAAACATCATTACAGAGAAACGTTTTTTCTAACTTTAACTTAAGGAAGTGTGATGAAAGTTTACAATAGCAGGTAGAAATTATCGCAAAGTATGGCATTATTATCCCGATTACTACATCATATGATATATTTACAAACCCTTGAAAATTACTTTGGAATTTTTAGTTCAGTTTTTGCTTGGTTTCGGTCCTACCTTTTCGATAAAACGCAAGCGGTCACTATTGATAGCTGTTTCTCCAGTAGTGCTGACTTGGTGTACGGGGTACCGTTTTGGGTCCAAACCTATTCATTATGTGTACCAGGCCACTGATCCTCCTGCTGCTGGGCCATACTGTTGACAAACAGTCATTCGTAGCTGACATGCAGCTTCAAAAGCACACCCATCCCTCTCTTGTCGACTACGCCACACACACCTTATTGGAGTGGATTTCTGATGTCATTCCATCGATGACTCTAAGCAAGGTGAAGCTGAACGATTATAAAACGGAAACACTTCTCATTCACAATCATAAATTGTCCCCTTACCAAGTTTAAAGTAGGTAGTTCGGACATGCAGTTCACAGCCTCTGCTAGGAATCTTGGTTACATTATTTGTGCAAACTATCTCTCAATAATATTTCTCACATATGTCGCTCTGCGTACAATACCATTCGTAATATCAGCTCCATAAATCACTTAATCACAGTCAGCGGAAAAAAAAAACTAGTTTGTGGTCTTGTTCCCTCTTGTCTTGACTATTGCAACTCTCCTCTGTCAGGTTTACCAAAACACCTCACACTGTGACCTTGCCTCCTAGATCACTGATTTTGTACACGTCATCTTTGGTGACGCCAACTAAGTGATTGGTGCGTGGCCTCTTTCTCAAGATCTCAAGAGCAGATCTCGAGTCTTAGTGCATGATCACATCGAGCCCCGCAAGTTCTTTCTCTTTCAATGTGTGTTAAACTCTCTCTAGGGATCTGTGAAAAGCCTCAAGCTCCGCGTCAAAATTTGATCCTGCATTCCCACAGGGCCTCGAGAGCTCTTCATTTGGTAGTCCCCCTGCTGGGTATAGTATGAGCACGCCATACCCAGAAGTTCTTTCTCAGAGATAGGCAGAGCCGTCCGAAAACATCTTTACTGGTATGTGGGAAGACACATCCATGGTTTCAAGGGCAGCCGCTTTCTGAACATGTTCAGGTCTGCGTTTCGTCACTGCTGCATCGGTCAAGGCAAAATGTATAAAGAGACGTTAGGGTTCCGCATATGGGGGATTGACCGTTATTTTGTCAGACCTTCTCTATTGCGAAGCAGGTCGACTTGTCCCTCAAGCTCCACGACGTGATGCATGAAAGAGGATCGCTTCAGTCTCCTACCCCAACCCAGTTTTCCTGAATCTAGAACGACGGTCCTTCTCGTTTAGCCGTCGGTACCTCGCTATGGTACTTAAAATTTCTTTTTCCCTTCTTATTTGTAACGTCTGTTGATTGGCCTTGACCCCAACAGCAGCTGGGAGTGTGGTCCTGACTGCACCACAGATGACTCTCAAAGCCTGCTTCTCGGTTCGGTCCAACTTTTCAAATGCGGTTTTGCTAGCAAAGGCTTGGAATGGCATGCTGTAATCCATCACCGACCTTACACTGCCTAGGAATAGATCTGTAAGCGTTCTTGCGCCCGCACCCCAACTTGTGCTTTGCAGATGACGTAGAATTCAAACCGTTCGCATGCAGGATAACGAGTCCATCAAACGCCACGCCTTTTTTCCGTCTTTCAGGTCGAGTTTTCCACATGTCCCAGCCCATTTTCCTCCATCCGAACCTCAGTCCTCAGTTAAATGTTAGCCGCGCGAGCAGCGACCGTCTTTAACTTTCCGACTTGGGTCCGGGCCTTCTTCCGTTCACGAGCCATCTCTGCCAACCACTTTTTTCCAAAAAGGGGCGGGATTTGCGGTTCCCGTTGGTTATTTACTTTCAAAAACTTAAAATATATTTTTGTTTTTACTTTAAAAAGTAAAGAGATGTGTATTTTATGAGATTAACCATTTAAATTTTAAAAAAAACCACTCAAATCTGTTATAGAGGTTAAAAACGGTTGCCAGATTCTTCTTTAGATAAAAGAATTCTTTGTTTTCCGATTTTCTGATAATATATAATTTTGAAAAAAGGCAAAAATATGTTTAAATTTTTATGAAAATATCAATACATATCGAATTCCTGTAATGTAAAATATATTTATAACACGTATAGAGTTTTTGTTGTAAATTTAAGATTAGGATTTTTAACAGTTTTTAGATCAAAAAAAAGTTGTAATTCAAGGGCACGAAAAGGGGTACATTTAAATTATTTCTCTAGCGTATTAATTGTCACTCAATTAACTTCTCTAGTGACAAAATTGATAGAATTAGTGATAATTTAGAATGGGTAATTCAAGGTTTAGAGGGGGGAAAAGGTTTAGGAGCGTGAAAGGGAGTAGGTTAAGCGTATAATATATAGCTGATAAGTACTTCTCAAAACTTAATGATGTTATATCATTACATTTTTAAATTTATGAATTGCGATGATTTTTTGTAAGAGCAGTTAGAAATTATCGCAAAGGACCTACCATTATTATATCGATAACATCGGGTCATTTATTCGATGTATATAATATATAACTTTATTTAATAATATACGAGTACTCTTTAATACACATTATTAAGAATATTTTTCTTTGAGTGTAGTTGCCTGTCAGTGCACTTGCGAATTTTTAAGTGAGCTTTAACGTCACTGGATACTCATTAGTACACTTGGCTACCACAGATGCTTAAAGTGCCGAGACTTTGATAAAATAAGATTTTGCAAAGAATAATAGGAAGCAGAAGGAGTCCAGAGATAGCTAGAAACTTAACCGCCTGCGGAAGCATAGGGAAATGGCCCAACGGTGGGAACCACATGCTGAAGTCTTTACCGCACCATTCACTATGACTGAGTTGCTAACCACCATCGATAAGTGCAACGCTGCCTAGATGGCAGGTCCGGGCAAGATTTGCAACCAAATTATTTTTAAAAAAACGTAGCCCGATAGCTAGGACACAGCTATTGTCAATCATTAACAGATCTTGGGTAACAGGAATCCTATCCAGAACTTGGCTTAGCGCTACCATTGACCCTATTCCCAAAGAATGGAAGAACCTTGATCAACTGACCGGCTACCGTCCGATTTCCCTTACATCGTGTCTAGGGAAGGTGGTCCAGAGAATGGTTAACCAGAGGCTCTACTGGTACACGGAGAGTGCCGGCAGCCTCAGTCCAATACAGCCGTGCTTATGCAGGCAATGCAGCCTGCAAAATCATGTGCTGGGACTTCTCCATTCCATAACAGATGAGCTCCAGAAAAAGTCTCATACAGTAGCTACATTTTTAACCTCCAACAGGAATATGACTAGGTCTGGGTGTCCGGTCTATTCTTAAAGTTGCAAAAGGTGGGAGTAACTGCCAACATGTACAGGTGGATTTCCCGTTTTCTTACAAACCGGGCAATCAACACAAAATTTAGCAACAAACCCCCCCAGTAAGAGAGCCCTTGAAAAAGGGCCACCACAGGGGCCAGCGCTTAGTTGCACTCTCTTTCTGGCCTATGTCCACAAAATAAAGCTACCAATCCTGCGGTGTATTTGGACAATTTGATTATCAGGAGCATCGGCAAAGATTCCAACGCCTGCAAACGCTATTACAACAAGACATTTCGTCTATCAACATGTTCATGCGGCGGTGGCCACTGGAAACCAACACCGCACCATTCTCAAACAGGAGATTGAGCTCAAGGTGGGTAAGGTAGCGCTCAAATGGGAAAAGCAACAGGTTTACCTGGGATTCAAATTGGATCAAAAGGTACACATACACAATTTTGTACAAGACCGTTGCTCCCAGGCAACCACGAAGCTCAACCTTGAGAAAAATTTGGCTTGCACAAGTTGTGACGCGCGAGCAAAAACGCCTAGAGCTCTATTTCTAGCAAGTGTAAGGTCGGTGATGGATTACACCATGCCTGTCCAATTCTTTGCAAGCAAGACCGCATTGGAAAAGTTGGGCCGAATCCAGAATCAGGTTCTACGATTCATCTGTGGCGCATTCAGGACCACGCCCACAGCTGCTGTGATGTATTGGTCAATGCAGTGCAACTAGATATAAGTACGGGAACAGCTAAATTAAGAAACGTAGAGAGGTAACGATGGCTACAGGAGAAGGAACGTTATTTCTGATGCCTAACTATTTGGTGGTGGGCAGGTAACTTAATAGATCATCATTCACGTACCAGGTCGTGGAGCTTACGAGGACATTCGAACTGCCTCACAATAGAGAACGTCTGACCCTAATTATAGACAATACGCAATGCGCGGAACCCTTACGTCCCTTCATACATTTGGTCTTGACCGATACAGCTATGACGAAGCGCAACACTGAAAATGTTTATAGGAAGCGTCTGCCCTAGAGACCATGGCTGTTTTCCAAAATACCAATGAAAGTGTTCACCGATCGCTCTGACAGTCAGAGGGAAAAATCTGCTGGGCATGGTCCTCTCATACTGTATCCAGCAGGGGCACCATAAAAAATTAAAAACTCTCGGTGCCCTGTGAGACTGCAGCATCCCATTTAAATGCGGAGCTTGAGCCTATTCACAGGGTCCTAGAGAGAGTGTGTGTGTCACACGTTGAAAGGGACGGAACTTGTGGGGCTCAATGTGATCGTCTATTCAGACTTAAGATCTGCTCTCGAGATGCTGGGGAATAGTTCCCGTACCACTCACCTAGTCGACGTCACCATTGATGACGTGCGCAACATCGGTGAACTAGGAGGCAAGGTGATAGTGCAATGGATCCCAGGTAATGTCAACGCGAGTGACAGTGAGAAAGCTGACACACTGGCGAGAGCGTGGCTGCCCGGCCTCAGCCAGAAGTACACATAACTTATTTGGAAATAAAGAACTTCAGGACGAAGTGGTACAGGCTTATGGGCAGACAATACGACCGCTAGAGGCGCCGTTTAAAATTTGACCACTCCTAGCAGACATGACCCATGGTTGGGGCTAGGCCACAGACAGCTGATCGTAGTGATGCAGATCCGCAACGAGCACAGCTCCATAGGCACATACTGGCGGCTAGACAACAATAGGGAATCTACCTGCCGGCATTGCAGCCTGGTCACAAAGACACTATCGCACATGTTGACCGAATGTCCCTTACTAGATGTCCCGGGGAAGCCAGGGCAGTTTGAGATTCCTACGTGAGAAAAAATTTAAATGCCTCAGCTCAGCAGATGAGCTGGTTGCTAATGTACTAGCCTGGGGTCATAAGAGTGTAATCTCAGACCTCCAGGAGAATTAGTATTAGTATTAGTATTAGTTAGTAAACTTGGCTATTTTGAGTAGAACTACTGATGAGTATAATTGAGAATAATAATCACTAAATTTTCTAAACAACAACACAACATACAATAAAAAAGCCTTATATTTATTAGAGACTTCTTTCAAGCAATGCAAAATAAATTAATTGTGGAAGAAGATACATGTATATCTGAACTTAGTCAATCGTAAGCTTTTGGACTGGAGTTCAATCCCCAATTAACTCTGTATCAATAATATGATCCTCATAAATATTTTCTTATACAGCAGTCAATGATCATATGATGCCTTTAAGCATTTATTGTATTCACACAATAGAGGTGTTTTTTTTTTGTTTTTTATAACGAGCATGTTGATTTTACTAGTGGAAGTTAATTATTGTTAGGATCTAGGGTGATTTAGAATCATGATACGATGGTTGTGGTACCCCAAGGTCTGCTGGTAGTTTAATTTGGCGATGATTTCTGGAAGTTTCTACTGGCCATGAAACGAATTGTTGCAAATTGATGATATTTAAAAATGTGTGATATATAAAAATGTATGATTATATAATTTATGATATATATAAAAATGTATGATTATACAATATATGATATATATAAAAATATATGATTATACAATTTATGATATATATAAAAATGTATGCTATATAAAATGTTTTATATTGAAAAAAGAATGATATATAACATTTATAAATATTAAAAATCTATGATATATAAAAATCTATGATATATAATTATGTATGAGATATAAAATCTATGATATATAAACATTAATGCTATATAAAAATATATGATATATAAAAATGTACTATAGGAAAACGTGAAATCAATTATCAGACCGCCTTTGCCTTTGAAGGAGTTACAGGAACAAATAGGTTCTTCGGTAAGTTGAAATAGGTTGTTACATGTTCCTTGGTTATTTAAAGTTGTTTGTTACAACATGTTCCTTATTTAGTTTAGGTTGCTCTTACAACATGTTCCTTGGTTAGTTTAGGTGGGTTGTTACAACATGTTCCTTGGTTACTTAAGGTGGGTTGTTACAACATGTTCCTTGGTTACTTTAGGTGGGTTGTTACAACATGTTCCTTGGTTAGTTTAGGTGGGTTGTTACAACATGTTCCTTCGTTACTTTAGGTGGGTTGTTACAACATGTTCCTTGGTTAGTTTAGGTGGGTAGTTACAACATGTTCCTTGGTTAGTTTAGGTGGGTTGTTACAAAATGTTCCTTGGTTACTTTAGGTGGGTTGTTACAACATGTTGCTTGGTTAGTTTAGGTTCATATTTACAACAGGTTCTTTAGTAACTTCACATTTATTTATTGAAGAGCTTAAGTGCACAACAAATAAAGTTGGCGTTTGTAACATTTATATGATGTAACTTTAATACATGTAGGCGCTTATGTTTCAGTAAAGTTACTCATATAATGTTGGCTAAAAATATGCTGCTTTTTCCCAATGCAGACGATGGTTTGCCGATACTGTTATATTCAACTTCACAATGACTGTCTCTCTCTCTCTCTCTCTCTCTCTCTCTCTCTCTCTCTCTCTCTCTCTCTCTCTCTCTCTGTTAAGAAGACACTATATCCAATGTACAATATACATCTTCACAATGTCTGTCTCTCTCTCTCTCTCTCTCTCTCTCTCTCTCTCTCTCTCTCTCTCTCTCTCTCTCTCTCTCTCTCTCTCTCTCTGATAAGAAGCAACAATATCCAATGTACAATATAAAGTACTTTATTATATACAATAAATAAATCACATAATTCCTTGACATCAGGATAATGTTGGAACAATTATAGTTGCAGTGCAGAGAATATATATACACACGCATGTTCAATAATTGATCTAATATCAATTCAGTAAATCCATCAGAACATTCACAAATGTCCTCGTCATATCCACGTTATTACATTTACAGTTTAAAGTTGCACCAACCCAACTTGTACCATCTAGTCTTATAGTCTTACTTGCCGCTGTAATCCAGTTACATCTTCTTCGATGAAAAGTGAGCTCAAGTTAATATCAATTGAAAAAGGATTTTACGGAGCAATATAACTTACCTTGGTCAAGAATGGCAAAAGATGTTATTCAACAGCTTGCCATCAGACAGAGATTGGATATACACTCCATCTTCTCATTCTCTTGTGACATACTGACTTAGCATTGAGAAAATGGCAACATGGATGCAATTACGTAGCCTTGCATAGTTGGACGCTAACTGGAAATGCCTCAGAGCCTTTGCCGTTTACGATGACTGTGCTCCAGATATGACTGTCATCAACTATTTTATACAGGACACTAAACTGCCCGCTCCGGCTTAACAAACTACATGCCGTTTGTAGGTAACTTAAAACAAAGTGGATAGGCTAATGATCTCATTTGCTCTTCTCTTGCAAATGGCGTAGCGAGAGCATGATGTCTGCAGTTGAACATCTAGCTTGTAAGCTATATTGGGACCCCAGGTCGATGCGGTCAGCCAGGGCCTGTAATCACTTAAGGGCATCAAGTAAGAAAGCTCTACAAAATATGCTAATGAGAGCAAATCTTTGATGGTGCAATGTTGAGGCTAATTGTCTGCTATCTGTTAGTCGAAAGCAAGGGAATTTGAGGTTAAATGTGTCGAGTTGTCATAAATGCTATATTTTGCGTGTCCATGATCTGCTATATGCGTCAGGTTTTACAATATATGAATAGGATATATTTATACATGATAATGTTACAGACGTAAATTGGTATCGAGATTTTCATTAAAGAATTCAGATTATTCCATATACCAAAATTCAGTTTGATTGCATTGAAATTTAGGGAGATATCTTTGTGAGGATAGCAATATCTCGAGGACTGATTAGTTACAAATACCGAATTCTGAATTTAGATTTTTCTTATTACATATATAATGTTTTACAACATTTGTTTGTTTTTTTCCATTTAAGATTTGAGTCATAGATATTTATTACTATTTAAACAAATTATTTAATGTAAACATGTAAAGTTAATTATTATCTTTCTACTTTGAATGAATATTGTTTCTTTCCTTGAGCTGGATTTGATAGATTACTTAAAAGAGTTTTTCGGTGATGAGCATATAACTATGGACACGTTAATCGAGTGCCATGTAATGCCTTATTTTACTTCATTGGGGAAAGCTTTAAAGAAGCACGAAAAAAGGTAAGATCTCCATCGCAATTTGCGTCAATTTAAATCTGATCTTAGTTTTCACTTTTACTTTCATTTTAAAAAATCCACTTTCATAGATAAAGAGAACTGCCTAACAAGTCAATTTGTTTTAAATACTTGCCTCGTGGCACCAACCACCCACACACACATGATGCACACACTTTTTCCTTCCACTGCAAAATCACTCAACATCTTTTTTTCAGTTTCTAAATACTCGAAGTGTTGACCAACTTTGTTATCCGCCGGTATAGCAAGCAGATATGTGTTTCCATCTAAACAAAAAAGCAGAAACAGGGATTAAAACAATCGCTATACTAAACAAAGTAGCCGTACAGTTTCATCCAATGAAGCAGACCAACATCGTAACGTCCGTGTAGAGAAGGCGGTAGAGAAAGATTTCTTAACATAGCTGTTCTAAACAGGATATTCGTTAGGTTTTATTTGTTTAACAATGGCCTTTTTCGTTAAGATTTATGAAATAATGGAATAAATGAAATAATGGAATAAATGAAATAATGGAATCTGTGAAATAATGGAATAAATGAAATAATGGAATAAATGAAATAATGGAATGAATGAAATAATGGAATGAATGAAATAATGGAATAAATGAAATAATGGAATGAATGAAATAATGGAATGAATGAAATAATGGAATGAATGAAATAATGGAATGAATGAAATAATGGAATGAATGAAATAATGGAATCAAAGAAATAATGGAATGAATGAAATAGTGGAAACAATGAAATAACACTACGCTCAATATCTTTGATGATACGAATATTTAAAGCAAAAACTTAGATACATCAATCGATTCACAGCAATTTGTCACAACTACCGCTGCTCTATCATGTTCAACTAAATTGATATTTATGTTTGAAACAAGTCTTTCTTTCAGGGACCTCGTGGGGGGGGGGGTGCTTAATAAACTTATAAAATTGTTAAACAAAAGAAATCTTTATACCCTCGCTGGAAACATTTGAGGTTCACTTATTTTTTCTATTTTGACATTTTTCTTTCTTTCAGGGGCCGCGTGGGGGGGGGGGGTGCTTAATAAACTTATAAAATTGTTAAACAAAAGAAATCTTTATACCCTCGCTGGAAACATTTGAGGTTCACTTATTTTTTCTATTTTGACATTTTTATTTATTTATTACTAGCGGACATACCCGGCATTTATTCCAAGCCCGGTGGGCTCCCAATGCCGCCAGTATCCCGCCCCCGTTAGTATACCGTTTTCCGGAGGGATTTCGATCCCTATGGATCCCATATCAATATAGATATTTTGGAATGATCCCAATCACGTCGGTATTCCGATCCCGGTGGTATCTCGATACCAGTTGGATCCCGATCCCGTTCGTATCTCGATTCTGGGGTTCCCGATCTTGGTGGATCCCGATGGGCTACCGATCCCGTTAGGATACCATTCTCTATGGGATCCCGTTTTACATAGGGACCCTCTTTTCTGATTTTATCCCGTTTCCCGATAGGATCCCGATTCCGGTTTGATCCCGTTACCCGATGGGATCGCGTTATCAATGTGTTCCAGTATACTAATGGATCTCGTTCCCCATTAGTATCTTATTCGTCTATGCGATCATGCTCAGTGGAATTTTGTTCGAATAGGCTTTTTAGATCACGTTATATAACCCCTTAGAACAATATAGAGCCTTCTGGAAGATTCTAAAAATGTAATTAATAACCTCCATGAAATCTGTAAAAAATTAATTTTCTAAGTAATTATTTTTCCAATACTAAATATTATACACCTTATTTGCACTACTATAACTATAGTACTTACTTATCAAAGAGTATTATGGTATTTTATTCTCATCCACAAGCCATGTTAAGTTGCTTTGACAATTAGGTCTGTGAAAAGTGGACGGTCTATTAATTACATGCAAAATTGTTAAACCACATTCATACGAAAAGTCTATGGCAAATCTTAATCATTAAATGGCAAAACAGTGTCCAATACACTGGGATACTTGCACAAGCAGACCTTACCAGTGAAGCTCCCACTTAAATGCAGTCACAGCTTCAGATATGACTGTCATCAACTATTTTATACAGGACACTAAACTGCCCGCTCCGGCTTAACAAACTACATGCCGTTTGTAGGTAACTTAAAACAAAGTGGATATGCTAATGATCTCATCGGCACTTCTCTTGCAAATGGCGTAGCGAGAGCATGATGTCTGCAGTTGAACATCTAGCTTGTAAGCTATATTGGGACCCCAGGTCGATGCGGTCAGCCAGGGCCTGTTATCGCTTAAGGGCATTAAGTAAGAAAGCTCTACAAAATATGCTAATGAGAACAAATCGTTGATGGTGCATAGTTGAGGCTAATTGTCTGCTCTCTATTTAGTCGACAGCAAGGAAATTTGAGGTTAAATGTGTGTTCTCTAGGCGGCACATGATATAATAATGTCAAACAAACGCTTTCACAAAAGAATATTATTTGTTGAGCTCAAGCAAGGAAGAAGGTTGACTAGTAATGTTACGCACTGCCTTTTATTTTGAGAAATTAATCTCCTATTTTAATTTGATGGCTCGTTCAAACAGTGCCTAAGAAAGGACGATACTATAGAGAAATACAAGAACAAAAATATGACACCCAAAACAGTACCAACAGTCTTCTAGGAATCTAATTTGGGGTCAAACAAAGTTAACGGCACGGGGAAATCCTACATAACAAGTACACAGGAGATATGTTTGAAGAAACACACTTAAAGTTTCGCTGAAAGCGTTCGATATAGGCACGGTTACATGGTGAAGGATCAAAACATGTGGCTTTCCTCTGTACACAAAGGCTCCATAGAACATGTAGCCAAAAGAATAGCGGCTTCAGAACATTAAAGACATGACAGAAACTCATGGTTAACTTTGCACCATGAGATGTCGCATTAATCACCTGCACTTACTGCAAAAGGACATTTCATGCAAGTACTCTTTTTCTTACCCTTCTTCTTATATTTGAGGGGCCCACGATCAATTTGTTGATCATCTTGGCTCCCACTTTAAATTCAGAGTTTATCTTCTTTTAGATGGGTTGCATTCCAAGGCTAACGAGTGCCATCCACCCGGGGTGCTTGGGATGTTTGCTTTGGTGGGGATTGAACTCCTGACCACCAGCTATTTGGTTTGAGACAATTTAGACTGCTCGGCCACCCGATTTATCAGCCATCTGCTCACCCACCAACAAGTTGATAAAAAGTATAAAAGATGATTAAGGAGGTCAAAGTCTATATCGAATCGGCTGACAAAATGTATTATTATTTTTTAATGACATTTACATTGCCCAGGCGTCACATGATCCAATCGATCTATATAATAACACCTGGGTGTTACCATTCAAAGAGAGGTCTGCTGGGACGAGCATATTAACAATGTATGTAACCAAGCAAACAAGACCCTGGGGTTCTTAAGGAGTTATCTAAAGATTGGCAACTCCTGTGTGAAAGAAAGAGAATATAAAGCCTTTATCCGTCCGATTTTAGATTATGCATCTTCAGTCTGGGACCCATTTACCCAGAAGAGCGTTGACATGTTGGAGGCGGTCCAGCCACGAGCAGCAGGCTTTGTCCTAAACCACTACAGGAATATCTCTAGTGTTTGCAGCATGCTAGAAACACTAGGCTGGTCACCATTGGGGGAACGACGACGACAATCCAGGCTCCCCATGATGTACAAAATAAACAATGGGTTGGTCCGCTGTTCCAGTATTACACAGAAACTCGTGCCACTCCCCCATAGACAGCGACGAGGCCATGACAGGCAATTCCGGCTCATACCAGCAAGAAGCCAGTAAAGGAGCTGCTCATTCCTGCCCAAGATAATCAGGGACTGGAACAAACTTTCAAAAGGAACAGTTGGGGCGACAACACTAGACATATTTGCGTCTTTTGCCTCAAGGCCTTGCAACCCCCAGTGCATGATTCCGTCACTAAGTGGCACTGGCAATCAGTGAAATTTCCTCATCAACACCAGGAACAGAAACATTGCAAATCCCCTCTACATGCATAGGAGCCAAAATGATCAATAAATTGACCATGGGCCCTTAATATATAGAAGAAGAAGATAAATGATCTCTAACATAAACTGCATTTAGCAAACATTTGTCTCTAGCAACGCTTAAAGTTTGCGACGAGAACGATGTCTATACGTTGGTCAACTTTGCTATAGCCACAGAATATATCACAGAGTGAAAACTCATTTCCGCTTGTCCCTTGTAGAGCCCATGTGTTCTATGATCCAAGTAGCACAAACCAGTAAACATTTTCAGGTGTACTTATTTAATGGCTTTGTATGCATCAGAAATAAATACTGATGTTCAGAACAGTAATGGAGTAAAAAAAAACTTAAACAACACATATTTTTTTCATTTCGTTTATAGTGATTTAGCTGTGATAAATTTAACAAATGTCAACTCTATTTATCGTAGTGTAGTTGCCAACGTTCTGGTGTTCATGTTCCTTTACGGAATGACGGATTATCTCCCTAAAGATATGGTTATGCCGGAAAAGATATTTCCCAGAGAAATTGCCTGTAGGAAATCGTTGTTAAAGTTCTTTGCAGCCCCCATGATCGCACTTTATGTTCAAGATTACTTCAAACCCGAAACGAAGGCCAAGGTAAAAATGTCTAAATTATAACATATAACTTTGTTTGTTTGAAAATCTGATGTAAAACCGTTTGATTTTTTGTGACCCAAATTGTAAAGGGTTTTCTTTTAACGAACCCAAGAACTGGCTTAATTAATGAAACGATATTCTCTCTTTCATTGATTCGATAGATTTTTTTTTAAAAATATGGCTGTGGCAGTTATTTTAATGGTATGGCCATTGGTGTGGCCATTGGTGTGGCTAAAAACACTTTTACTGAAAGAAGGTTGGGTCTTTTTCTTGTGCAATGTGATTAAAATAAAATAATACGCCGAAAATGTATAAATAGAAAATTTATTTGAAAATATATATAAAATTGGATATTAATTTGGAAATCTATTTAAGTAAATATTCGTACTTTAGCAATGTGTATGCTATAAGATACGATAAAGGGAATGTGTTGCATACTAAGTTATTCTAGAGTTTTTTTATTGTCTACAGATGATTCCACTATCTTTTTTTTTATTCCTTTATGTATAAGATGTCTATCGACTTATTTATCTGGTTTAGTTAATGTTTCAAATTTTTCCATTAAAGGTCACTTCTATCTTAGAAAATATCAGGAAAGAAATTGTCAAAACTTTCACTGGTGTTCCTTGGATGGATGATAACTTAAGGAAAGCGTTAATTCGAAAAGCCCAACTGTTGGAAATGGACCCGGCTCACCCTGACTGGATTCTTGACCAGGTCACTCTGGACAAAGTTTATGAAAAAGCCGAAGTCTTTCCTGGAGAACTTTTAAAAAGCGTCATTGGTATCAGAAAAGAGGTTATAAGGCAACGATTTCAACTCGAGCCATATTCGCCCACCATGTAAGTGTTAATTTTAATTGGTTTGGTTTGGTAGAGGTAAAACAAATTTGTGGTACCTGTAAAGCAAGTTCTTGATCATTCCATTATGGTATACAAGACATTGAACTGAAATTTATAATTAATAACATAATAAAACATAATTAAGAAATGTTCCAATTTTTTTTTCTTAAATGATGCAGTCAATGATTTTTGCAAAATATTTTATCTTAAAATTAAATTCCACAACATTTTGTTTTTAATCATTTTTAATATTTTTATTGAACCAATTCTATAAGTATTCTATTCAGACAAGAGTGTTCATCAATTTGGTGCAACGTTTAGACATTCGACAAGGAGTTTCTGTCAAGTTGAAACAAAATATCGGTTCCTGAAACGTTCAGACATTTAAAATGCGATTTAAGCAAATAGAGACACCAAAAGTTGCAACCGTAGCAATTGTAACACATGTCCCTTTTGGAATGAAAATCATGGCATCATTTTTAACAGTGCAACATTGTTATGCACCCCGATTTGTTTCAGGTCTGAGAATTGGGTGTTAGATACTGCGTGTATCAGTGGAATTGAGGGGTAACGTTTGGAGTGGTTAAAACATCTGAACAATCACAATCTTGATCCTGAATCTCTTGTCCTGTCAAAGAACATACCTTGACGTGATTGAGGGACATACTGGCACGACTGCTGGGCTAACAGATGTTACAGCCTACATAATATCATAAAAAAGTAGAGATCTGCAAGTATTTGGATATGAAGCAACTCTACATATAACATTTCTACAAAGAACTAAAAACAGCAACACAGACCGACACAGCACAGGTTAAGCTAATCAAAACACAGTCCGACACAGCTCAGGTTAAACTCATATCACATCACAGACCGACACATCATATGTTAAACTCATATCCCAACACAGATAGGAACAGCACAGGTTAAATTCATATCGCATTACAGACCCACTCAGCACAGGTTAAACTTATATCACAGACCGACACAGCCAAGGTTAAACTCATATGACAACCCAGAACGACACAACACAGGTTAAACTCATATCACAACACACACCAACATAGCACAGGTTAAAGTCATATCACAACACAGACCGACACATCATATGTTAAACTCATATCCCAACACAGATAGGAACAGCACAGGTTAAATTCATATCGCATCACAGACCGACACAGCCAAGGTTAAACTCATATGACAACCCAGAACGACACAGCACAGGTTAAACTCATATCACAACACACAACGACATAGCACAGGTTAAAGTAATATCACAACACAGACAGACACAGACCAGGTTAAACTCATATCACAACACAGACCGACACAGCACAGGTTAAACTCATTTGACCAGCAAGAACGACACAATACAGGTTAAACTCATATCACAGACCGACACAGCCAAGGTTAAACTCATATGACAACCCAGAACGACACAACACAGGTTAAACTCATATCACAACACAGACCGACACAGCACAGGTTAAAATTATATCACAACACAGACCGACACATTAACGGTTAAACTCACATCACAACACAGACCGACACAGCGCAGGTTAAACTCATATCACAACACACAACGACATAGCACAGGTTAAAGTCATATCACAACACAGACAGACACAGACCAGGTTAAACTCATATCACAACACAGACCGACACAGCACAGGTTAAACTCATTTGACCAGCAAGAACGACACAATACAGGTTAAACTCATATCACAGACCGACACAGCCAAGGTTAAACTCATATGACAACCCAGAACGACACAACACAGGTTAAACTCATATCACAACACAGACCGACACAGCACAGGTTAAAATTATATCACAACACAGACCGACACATTAACGGTTAAACTCACATCACAACACAGACCGACACAGCGCAGGTTAAACTCATTTCACTTGATAGAGCAAGGTTTATACGGATATCATCGCCTGCATATGAAATGACCTGCATACAAAGTGACCTGAATATGAAATGACCTTAATATGAAATGACCTGCATATCAAATGACCTCCATGAAAAGAGTGAGGCAACCATCTCAGATAGACCTGATCTCACATAGATTTATTATTTTGCATGAAGGTAGAAAAATACAATTGTTAACACATACAAACCCCATCAAATAGCCGCAAATTGTCAATACATTCAAACCCCATCAAATGGCCGCCAATTGTTAACACATACAAACTCAAACAGATAGCCGTACCTATATTAACCCAGAGAACACACTGTGCTTCATAATCGTGGTCACCTGGTTTTTAAGGGTTACTCCCCCCAAAACGGAGATATGCACATTACAAAAACACTGGGAAGGCAATTTTCTTTTCTGTTTTACTTCCTCAGAAGTTGGGAGTACATGCCTTTCAACCGTTATGCTTATTCCAATGCTCAATTGCTTTCCATCAACATCACCATCTCTTTCTTACAACCCCCCATATACAGTCATCTCTTCCCGAAGTAAGTACACCTTTACGAAATAGTTAGACGGAAAATAGATGCAAAAAAATATGGTAACTTCTTGTGTATACATGTAATATTTATTAACTTTCTTTATTTGTACCAGTATATTAATTCATTGGCTATTTTTATAACGTTTCTTTACTTATACCAGAATATTAATGACGTCGTAATTTTTATAAAGTTTCTTTATTTGTACGAATATATAAATGACTTCTTTAAGTCTAGGATTGTTGATTTTTATGTTTTAATAATTTTTTTTTATGTCTTTCCATCTAATAATAATAGTAAGTGCCATAAAAACTGCAACAATGTCTTATACTAAAGCACGAAGAAAACAGTCTTCGCTGCAATTTTATACTTAACTAAAAATAATGATTTACAATTGATAAAGTACTAACAATAAAAATGTTTTACTTAACTTTGAAGATTTCCAGTGAAGCACCAAGCATATTATGATACAACTGGTTATAATTTCCAATGTAACATTAATCACATGATGATAAAAGTGGTTATAATTTCCAGTGAAACACCAACCACATAATGATAAAAGTGGTTATGATTTCGATTGTGTGAAAAGCAACCGATGAATCAATGGTGACGTCTAATGAAAAGTTGCAGGAGACGATCCTACATCAGAAATGACACACTTCACATAGATATGACAACTTAGCTCTCGGTTTAGTGGACTATATTTGCTTATTTACTTTCGTTTATTTAACACACACTAACTTCGGCAATAGAAATTAAGAACACAAGTAACACACACACACACTGGCAAATGGAGCGTTTTAAATAATCTGATATTGAGTTTGATACGAACATGATTTTGTTTTATGCTGGGCTAACTGGTCTACACGAGTTTAAGACAAGTGCGAGCCATAGCAACAATACGATTCACCATATAATTTGAACACCAACTTATGAACTATCCAGGGTTTAACAGGGTGTAGAATTTTTTAATCGGGTCCCGGAATTTTGAGAAAATAACGGGTGCGTCCAAATGTTACAAAAATAAGAGTTAATTTTTCGTTTTCTAGAATATCCAACGAAATCTCCCGCCCTTTGTCGTAGTGAGAGCGCATTCGTCAACCGTTTGTGGTAAGAGATTACCCACTAAACATAGGCAGTGTCGTTATCTCGGAGTAGAGATGACGTTTTACGAAAACCCGTCAACAGCGAAGATACTGTCGTTCATTTTATAACAAAGGGTGCTAAACAACAGTCCCTGTATAACGAAAATAGCAATACCTTCATTGTACCAGGTGACGGCAAGACTCACAGGCGCATCAAAGGACCGAAATGAAAGGACGGCCCATGACTCAGTTCTTTGTGGTGTGGAGCCCAAGAACAAAGATGTTAAAATAATAATATTTTTTTGTTTGTAATATTATTTAAAAAAGAAAATAAAAAGTAATTAATTGCCGGTGTTCAGACGACACGCATAAATCTCGCTGCGGCACAGACATTTTTTTAAGCATAACTATTAACATAAAACATGCGGAGTTTCGGGGTTGGCAATTTTGAAAAGAAAGCAGGACGCACCAGAAGGAAAATAGATATGAGAGGTAAAGGACTTTTTCTCTTCATAATCACCCTCGACACGAGGTGAAATCGCTGAGCGGATATTTTGAGGTGAAGACTGGTCAACGCTTCATTTTAACACAGTTTTAATTTGTTCATTTGTTCACGAGCCAAGCTTGAATAGTAACACATGTTATCGTTTTGGAAGGACAACATTGGCAACATTGCTTTTCAAGCAGCATGATTTCGATTAGGATACCACCAGTTGGTCATTATAAATAAATGAAGGGACTGCTTGGTCATTATAACACGAGTATTTCTATTTATAAAATATGAGTGAAACTGAAATAGTAGCAATAGGGGCGTTATTATAATAGTTTCCCAAACAATTTAGACATCCTGTTCGTTAATACATTACAATACTTGTATTTGTTAGAAGTGTTCAGGCTGATGCTACTCATTTATTATTAAGTTAGTCCAACAAAAAATTTGACAAGCGTATTCCATGATACACACATGACCCACATATAACATACACATATAAACACTCGCATAACACAAGCAATAAATAACAAGATTTTCAATAACATTGAAAAACTTTACAATTATCTTTAGATCATTTCAGTACGGAGGTCTTGGTTGTTTGTTTGGCCACGAATTCATGCACGCCTTTGATATTGTTCGGAGACTGGTCGATAGAAACTTCTTGCCGATTTCGCCTGGCTGGACGTCGTCCGCTAATGAATCCTTCATGGCGGGCGTCAGTTGTCTGGTTGACCTGTACAGTTCATGCACATACGATGGCATAGGGGTAAGGGTATACATTAAGGTTTTCTAGTATGCTTCCGACATCAGGGGTTTCAAACGGGCAAACCTCGGGCCATTTAAGGCCTGCAAGACGATATTTTGTGGCCCGATACCTGACACCAAAGTTAAGTGTTAATGCGGCCCGAGCGCTTTATTCATTCTCATCTCTATAATGTGACCCAACGCGACGGTTTCAGTCGGATCTCACCGACTAGTCTACTTCTGTGTTTTATTACGTTTGTATAGATTTGGACGTTAATTATAATTGTAAAAATCGTTTTGGAATTGGACTAAAAGTTGTTGTTTTTTATTTTATAGCATTTCATGAGAAAAACGATGCCGAATGTGCGGTTTGAGAAAAGTTTAAAAAGTCAGTTAGTGGGTCATGAACAACCATAATTGTATAAGCCGTAGCAATCTGACACAGTATCAAAGAACACCTATTAACATTGCCGTTAATGTGTATGCCGCGAGTGTGTCACCATTCATAATAAGCTAACATGGCATGAGCATGGCCAAATGCTGAATAAGAAATTCAACCAAAGACTGTTCTCACTTAAAAAACTGTATAATTTCGGCGTAAACAAGCAAGTCGTTAACTTATTCTACAGTGCAACCATTGCAAGCCTGCTTAATTTCAGTATTACCTGCTGGTGTGGGAATTCAACGTCTGATATTAAACACCACATAAACCGACTAATCAAGAAAGCTAGAAACATAACACAAACTAAACATCCTTCGCTTGAAGAACTATTTGAAGAAAGATGTTTTTGTAAAACTAAACACATTTTGGATGATACATCCCACCATCTTCACCACAATACTTAGGATTGGGCCGTTCGGGACGAATTCTTTCCATCAGGGCGAGGACTGACAGATATAAAAATTCTTTTGTTCCCTAATCTGTACGAATTTACAGGTGTGCTCCTTATGAAGTCACACATTTTCATGAGAACTAATGTCCCCGATTTGGCTAAGAGAACTCACTGAATAGCTGTTTGAAATAATTTATTATAAATTTCTTGTGTTCAAATTGTTTTATTTATGTGCTGAAAATGTATGATGCAAGCAAAAAACATTTCCATTTATTTGTATCGATAAAAGAACCTTTTCTTATCTTATCTTATTGTATGAGTGATGAGTGAGGGAAATTCCGAGCCCAACAGCTTGGAAACTTTCAAAATAGAGTTAGTCAAAAGGAACTTATCTTCGATTAAAAAATCAAAATTCATTCTCCCTAAAATAGCACCTTCCTTTGCATCAATAATTTATAACTATTGTTTACTTCTTCCTTTTTTTTTTTTTTGGAACACGATTTAGTTTTAAAATCGCTTGTGTAATCGCCCTATTTTTATTTTTATTTTTTGCTTTTTTTTTTTTTTTTTTTTTCTTTTTTTTTTTTTTTGGAACACGATTTAGTTTTAAAATCGCTTGTGTAATCGCCCTATTTTTATTTTTATTTTATGCTTTTTTTTTTTTGTCTTTGTTTACCAGAAGCTCATTATATTCATAAATGTATCAGCTGAATATTTTTACTTTAGATCACAGTAAATTGTGTTTTCTTACTGAGGGTAGAATGCTCTTAACAATGGTACGCAATGTGACGGCAGGGTTTACTTGTGGAGGTTAGGATTGACGCTATTCTCAATTTTCGAGTGTTAATGTCTTGTTCGCCTAATTTTGAAAACAAGCTAGCAGAAGTATGTGCAGTGATTTGTTATTGTTTGAGCCAAAGTTAATGTCAATTTATTTGATTTAACTAAAACTGTAGAAAAATGTTTGTAGATTCAATACCAGCCAAAACGAGAGAGATGGGTTGGGTTGCTCCTGTACTAAGTGATCCCAAATGGCTCATGGACATGGCTTTTCTTGTTGATATTACAAAGGAGCTGAAAGTACTCAACAAGAAGTTAAAAGGCAATGGGCAGCTTGCCAGTGTTGCCTTTGACAATGTCAGGGGCATTCTGCGCAAAACTTGCGTTATGGAAAGCCCCAGGTTTCTCAGAGAACCATCTGCATTTCCAAACATGCAAAGTACTCACGAAATTGGGCACCAAATTTAGTATTAATTATATTGATGCTATTGCAAAGATAAGGTAAGAATTTGATCACAGGTTTGAAGACATTAAAACACACAGAGCCACTTCTCACATTTTTGCTGACCCTTTTTCTTTCAATGTGGAATATCCCCCCACCCTTTTGCGCATCAAATGGGGTTGATTACACTTCATAGCAATTCTGACCTCAAGGCTATATTCCAGGCGGTGAATGGGAAAAAACAGACAAGTTGGGACAATTTATGAGAAAATTATGGCCTTTCATCTTCTCTGAGATTTCCATGTTTTTCAAGCGGATCATGTGCCTTTTTGGGGCGTACCTATCAGTGTGAAAATTCCTTTTCCGCTATGAACTTTAATAAGTCAAAGTTTGTGTCAAAACTTGCTGATGAGCATCTTCACGCAATACGGAAGGTCTCAGTTGCTTCCTCACTCAAGCCAAAAGTTACGCAGGTGCGTAAGAAGAGGTCTCTGGCAACAACGAGTGGTAGGAAGTAAGTGAAGCCGAGTTCTTATGAACCCTTAATGTATTTTTTTTTTTTAAATTAAGGTTGAGCAGATTGTAACAGACGTTCCTTATTGAATTTGTAATAGCTTTTTTGTAAAATACTTGATGCGGCCAATCTCACCCAGACTCTACCTCCTGCGGTCCCTGATAATTTGAGTTTGAGAACCCTGTACTTCATGTATGTACAACTGAGACATCCCGTAGTGATCAAACATACACGATGGTGTATAGTTAAGTAGACGCGATTTCATTCCATAAAAGTATCACCATAGACAAATATCGTCATAGTGTCAATATTTTGTTTAGCCAGGTATATGTCGGGAACTATTCATTATTTTGTTTAGCCAGGTATATGTCGGGAACTATTCATTATTTTGTTTAGCCAGGTATATGTCGGGAACTATTCATTATTTTGTTTAGCCAGGTATATGTCGGGAACTATTCATTATTTTGTTTCTTTAACTTTTGTTTGTAGCCCCTTTTTTCTTTGACTGTAATCTCATATTTTGACTTTTATAACTGATGATGGAAAATAGAAATGTGTCTGGCTATTACCATGTGTAATGCTTGGGTGATTTTAAGGGGATTCCATGCTACACTTTTAGTTGTTATTCAGCGTTTCTTTCTGCTATCGCTCCGGGTGTCACTGCGCCCCAGGGTAGCCAAGTGCCCCCGGTAGCAAGATGCGTACAAAGATAACAAGAAAATATATTTCATTTTAAAAAGTGTCATTTTTAGAACTATTTTAAGAAGAAAAGTAACTGGTGTCATTTTACCCATTACAAATAGTGGAATATATAAATTATCGCTACGCTCGATCTATTTGATGATCCGTAAATAGTGCTAATATTGCAAGAGCAGGGGGTCACCAAATGTTCATCAGTCGATCTCGTTGGTTGTGTTCACTTCACTTACGTCATGTGTGAACATGTTGCTTGCAAACCTAAGTTGCACCACATGCTACGTTTGCCCCGAGAGGTGAAGGCGGTGGTCTCGAAATGGGAGACTTTGTGTTACGGGTGTGCCCGGGGAGAAGGTCTGAATATTATTAATATAAAATTAACACCACGACAATTTCGTAATGATGATGGCGATGGTACGTAGCCTTCGTCTGTTTTCATAACGAATCCGCTAGACGCGGCGACTGTAATGTGAGCCTAGTCGCCTAATGACAGTTTTAGTCAAGCCTCTTATTTCTTTTCTTTTATTATTTTGTGCGAAATTTAGAAATAATTCTTCTCCCTTAAATCTTTAATTTAAAAAAATAATTGCCGTGGATTTGGTTTCAACAATGTTGTAAAGTATATTCAAGAGGACATTTTTAATTTGTCTGCAGAGGTTTGTCATAGTTTGAGATTCTTAATAATCATTATAATCAAGTGAATTTTTGTATCTTTTATTATACTTTCTTTTTTTTTTTGATTTGATTTTGTTCAGATAAATCCCCCATTAATGTATATAATAATATGATATCATTGTAGACATGTTTTTTTAACGTAATTATGTAGTTTGTTTATGATTTATAAGAATTCCAGTGCTCAAAAACCATAGACTTGTCCATCAATAAGTTTTATTTTTCTTTAACTCTGATCAAACTTGATAATGGAAACAATTTTTGGAAGAATTATATTTAATATAAGTTCACGAATTATTGCACTAATTATTTAAGAATTTTACCCTTAAAATAGATATAATAAAAATTCAAAGAAATCTTACTTTTTAGATATATCTTTTTAAAAAATTGTATAACACCGGCAGTTCCAGCCGACCCGTCCCTCCGTCCACTCTGTTCCTTTTCGGGTCTGTCCTCACCTCTAATTGCAATCAAAGTTGATAATTAACAAACTTTTAAAACATCCGAGGTCCCCTAAAGCTGTAGGTGTTGGGGGCCAACACGATGGCTATGTTGTTAAATGACACCTACAGTTTTTGCTAGAATCTCTTCCGTTGATCTCCAATTAAGTGTAGTATGTGGTGGAAATGCATTCTTGTATTTTGAAGTTATATTAAGATTTAAGGGACGAGAATAACATAGGGCAAAAAAAATTACTTCAAGGATGTCACAACTTGTATGAATTAGTATGGCTAATTTAGGACTCTTCCCTCTCGAAAGTCTGAAATTCCAGATAAAAACTCACGCATGGTTATTAAATTTAAAGAAACCTAAGAGTTTTGGAGAAATAACCTATTGGCACTATATTTAGAACGAATTAATTAAACATTTTATTTCGCAATATTAACAACGCACTAAAAGACGCACTAAAAATGACTGATGCTTGGGTTTTCCCGATAAATGTGATTACGGTGTAATTCTTTGATCATGATTTTATTTTTTCATAACCTTCAAACACACATACAATGCTCAAAATAGATCCTACGCCTACGTTGATGGTTTATATGTATTTGTAATTTATAATAATATAGCTTTAACTTTTAATAAAATAAAAGAGGATTTAAAATATTTTTTGCGTATTTAAATTTATTCGATTTCTGTAAAATAATTGAGAATAACTATGATTGATTTTAGGAATCCGAACGTACTTAATTAAAAGGTATTAGATCTTTGGCGTTATGTCGCTATAGCTAATTCTTATATATATGATTTCTTTGACTATTTTAAGGCCAATGGACATAAAGCAATAAATGAAGACGTCTGTGATAATGAAGGTCTCAAACTTGCCTATCGAGCATACAAAGCGCTAGGTAATGTTGACGAACCACGTCTACCTGGCCTGAACCTCACGGATGACCAGATGTTTTTCGTAGCTTTTAGCCAGGTTAGTTCCCCCTTGCAGAATGAGACGGGATGCTAAATTTTAATTTGAAGACGCGCCATTAGATGTTATTAAAACTTTTCAGAGCTTAGATTAATTAAGTATGCAGCCAACCGTTAAAATTCTCTTTGATTCAATTATACAAAGAAACTGCTTATCATGTGAGTGAATGAATTACAAAAACATGTTACGTTTAGTTTATGTTTATGTCCAAACTTGTTATCGAATAATCCCTTTCTCAATGTTGTATAAATTCAATACAATATGACGATTAGATGTAATGTCTTCACTCGAGTGCCTTAATGTGAAATGCTAGAACTTTGAAAATATAGAAAACACTGGTTCTCCTCTGTCTTAAGAAGATGAAAATTGAAGGCTTGCATTCAAAATTTGATATAATGGTACTCTACTGTCTTAAGGTTATATGATGCTGATCATGTGTCAAAATATGTTATGATGTTACTCAACCGTCCTTAGGGGATGTGATGATATTAAACTGTCTTAAGGCGATATGATGATACTAAACAGTCTTAAGGTGATATGATGATACTAAAATTTGTTAAGGTGATAGGATGATACTCAACTGTCTTAAGGTAGCATGATCATATGCAAATGTCCAAAAATGAGAAAAGGGTACTCAACTATCTTGGGGTGTTATAATGATAATCAAAAGTTTTAAGATGATATGGTGATACTCAACTGTTGTAAGGCGATATGATGATTCTCAAAAGTCTTAAGATAATATGATAATAACTGTCTTAAGATGACATCATGATACTCAACTGTCTTAAGATGATATGAGTATACTCAACTGTCAAAATATGATATGATGGTTCTTAACCGTCTGAAGGTTATATGAGGATACTAAACTTTATTTAGATGATAGGATAATTTTATGTAGGACGTGTTTACGTCATATTTCCCCAGTGCTTAGATTACTAGCAGACGCTGTGTTCGTATTGGGCGTGGCCTATTTCTTTTGATATTTTTATACCACAAAACAATCTATCGCCTGTTTGTCTTGACTTGAAGGTGGTACTAAATTGTAGTAAATTATAGAAATTGGGGGAAGATTCAAGTCACGACTACAATGTATATTATGCCCCCAAATCTTCTTAGAAACAGGCGATACCCATATATATATTATATATAAATCCAGGTAATTGAAAGACAAGTGGGGGATTTAGAGATATTTTTCATTTAACGAGACAAGTGTATTATTCTGTGTGTACTCATATGTGTTTATTCGCATTCATCATTTTACTTTATTAATTGGCACATTGTACTAGCTGTGTAGCGGTACAAGACTTCTCATCCTCTGTAAGTTTATGATTGTATTTATATTTCTTTTTTTTTAAAATTATATTAATACTTAAATAAATCTTATTAATTGTAATTAGTACTGCTTTGAGTGTCATATTTTTGCTATTGTATTTCCTTATGGTATCGTCCTTTGGTAGAACGAGCCTATAACTTAAAACAAGAGATTCATTTCTCACAATAGAAGACAGTGCATAACAAATGTCTTAAGTTGATACGCTTATAAAAAATGTTATAATGTGATATGATGATACTAAACTGTCTTCATGTTTTATAATAATACTCAGCTGTCTTAAATAATATGATGATACTTGAATGTCTTA
Organism: Lymnaea stagnalis; assembly: GCA_964033795.1. NCBI lineage: Eukaryota > Metazoa > Mollusca > Gastropoda > Lymnaeidae > Lymnaea > Lymnaea stagnalis. Next base: position 54,733 of record CAXITT010000110.1, on the reverse strand, counting down.
AGGGGATGCAATGATACAAATCTGTCTTAAAGTTATATGATGATGAGCAACAGTTGAAGATGATAAGATGATACTTAATTGTGTTGACCATATGATGTTATTTAACAGTCTTAAGGTGATATGATGATATTCAAATAGCTCAATGTGATATGAGGATACTCAACTATCTTAAGATAACATGATGATAATTAACTGTCCTAAGGTGATATCAAGATACTCTGCTGGCTTAATATGAAATGATGATCTAAAAATATCTTAAGATGATATGAGAATACTCAGCTATCTTAAGATGATATGATGATGCTCCAATATGTTAGATGATTTGATGATACTAAGCTATCTTAAGATAAAATGATGATACTCAACCGTCTTAAGATGATATGATGATACTAAACGGTCTTTAGATGAAATGACTATACTCAACTATCTTGAGGTGATATGAGGATGCTCAGCTGATTTAAGATGATATGATGATACTAATATGTCTAAATAGGATATATTAATAAACAAATGCCTTAAGATAAAATGATGATGCTCACCTGTCTTAAGATGTTAAGAAGATATTCAACTGTCTTACTTTCATTTAAAACTCGTTGTCTTAAAATGATATAATGATACTTAAATGTCTTGCAATGATATGTTGATATGCAACGGTTGTAAGATGATATGAGGATACTCAAATATCTTTAAATAATATGATGCTATTCAACTGTCCTAAGACGATATAATGATACTTAAATATCTTACAATGATATGATGATAAGCAACTGTCTTAAGATGATGTGATGATAATCAAATGTATAAAATTGATATGATGATATACAACTGTCTTAAGATGATAAATGTCATACAATGATATGATATGCAACTGTCAAAGGTTATATGATGATACCCATATGTATTAAAATAATATGATGATGTGCAACTTTCTTACAATGATATGATGATACTCAAATTTTATAAAATAATATTTTGAAGCAGATATTGATGAGAAATTTTACAATGACTTGTTAAGTGAATGTCATCATCATCATCAATTTCCCTTAGTCCTTGGACCGTTGGGGCGCCACAGATGACATGAAAAGTATCATTCTCCATTCCTCTCTGTTTTCTGCACTTCGCACAGCATCACCTAGTTTTAGTACCATACACTCTTTGATATTATCTTCCCATCTTTCTTTTTTTTTTTCGTGTCTTCCTCTTCTTCTCCCTCCTCTCGTTGCATGATTTCTTTCGCGAGCGCTTGTTTTCTTGTTAAGTGAATGTAATGAGCGATTATCCACGGCTCGAACCATGCAGTCATGGTTCTAAAATCGTTGCAAAAATTATTTTGTTTCAGCGGGATTTTCCTGGTCCTTGGTGGTACATCAACACTTAAAATATGGGCTATTCCCCCGTAATCTGTATCTAGCAGTACTACATAAAAAAATATTCTATAACTGTATCAAACATACAGAACGGATAAACAAAAAGTAACAACTATCTACAAAGTTAACTCATCAAGTTGTCGTGCAAACTATGTTAAATATTAATTAGACTGTGTTAAACAAACAAACTTTACATTGTGTCCATGGACTCAAAACCTCACTTGTTTTTGTTAGAATGTCTTCATTGCTTGCGTCTATGTCTTGTTTTTGTGGTTTTAGCAAACTTTAGCGATTAACAATGCAATTGGGTCAGTGGCGTAGCAAGGGTTGGTCCCGCCTGGGGCATGCCAAGATTTTTTCCGCCCCTATTTTCCACAAAAGAGTGTGCTGCAGTCCGGAAATGACGCAACTCTGTATAAAGTAAAAATTACACCACGAAATTGCTATTTAAAATTCGCTACTTACATTATTTTTTTTTTTTTTTAATTTTTGATAAAACTTATTTTACTTGACCAGAGTTACTGCAATATAGATGCAAGTGTTAAGATACCGCCTGGCAGAACACATAATGCTCACAGAATCAGGTGAGAATGTATGATGAAATGTCTTGACAATTTTAATTTAATGAATGAAGGAAACACGTACGATTATATCTTTCTGACCCCTGTGAGTCAACGTTGTTTCAACATAATTTCACAATAATAATTTTGACGATTGTATATCCCTATTATATTGATCCTAATCGTGCTTCTTTAACCAGGGCTTTGGGGACTATTTCAAACAGCGAGGAGTTCGCCAAGGCGTTTAACTGCCCACCTGATTCACCTATGAACCCAACGAAAAAATGTCCAATTTATTAAAGAGAACATTGACAGCCTTGGCTGTGTTCAACGCGTGTCTTCAAGAGACCCCACGTGTTGGAAAAAGATGTGTTTGTAATGAATTGGGCTAGCGATGAGGCTTTCAGTGGGAGAATCATTCTTTGCCCGTCTGGGACACAACTTACTTTATGTGGAATGGTTGGTGAATATGCAGCAGTTTAATTGTAGGCTCTTTAAGATCGTAATAGACAAATTTTATCTGGTTGGATCAGTGGTTCTCAACCTGTGGGTCGCGCGACCCTTTCCCAGGGGTGGCCTAAGACCATCTGAAAACACATATACTAACAGCTATGAAGTAGCAACGAAAATAATTTTGTGGGTCGGGGTCGCCACCACACGAGAAACTGTAGGAAGGTTGAGAACCACTGGGTTAGATTAACGTTTTGTTACCTTTCTACACGTCCACCATCTTATTGATATTGTTGAATTTGCATATAAGTATAATTTTAATCCCTAAATGTCACACAGCAATGTAACAGATTTATTTTTTACATCAGCCAGATTAAACACGAATAAAACTATTTTCAACTCTTGCTCAATGAAACTAATAAAAGATTTAAAACTACTAAAGTTTTATTATTATCTTTTTTGGTTTTGTTTTTGTGTTTATACGTATATTATTAAAATCATTTATAACGAATTTCAATTGCGACTTTTTAAAGGAATTTGACCTTGATACGTCGTAATTTGAATTGATACACGAAACAGAAATACACTGGACAGATTTATGTGTGAGCTATCATGGATTGTCGTTTTAAAATAGCCAGTGTCTACACGCCCGACGACAGGACAAACAGTGCGGGAGACATACGTCCGGCAGGCATGTCAAGTGACCGCCGGACGACTAGTGGACGGGCCCGTGAAAACCCCGTCGGAACGACTAGCGGAAGATATTATTCCGGTGGCAGACATGTCATGTGACCGCAGAACAACTAGTAGGTATCATTATTCCGGCAGGTTATGTGACAAGTGGGCACCGGCAAAATGGTTGCATTGCATATGATAATCCAATATTGTGTCCCAGAGCATGTATTAGTCAGCCGATCCCAGATGATAAATAAAGACTGAACATGTTAATACATTCATATGCTCTGTGATACATAAAGTGACTTTGAACATTAAACTAGTCTAGAAGATATCATGTTATAGTTACACGACGGGAAATATAAGAGAGCCGGTTTTTTTAAAGACCCGGGTAGTAGAGTTAGAGTTTCGTGGACGATCATTTTTCAATGTTAGACACGGTGGTACTAGTCGTAGTCAAAGATAAACCATTGGATTAAAAGATTTATGATTCCAGTAGAAATAAATATTTATAAAAAGTACAGACCAGCACGTAAGCAGCAGCAATCGTTAAGTGCCATGTGGGCTGGGAAGAAAAGAAGTCATTTGATGATGATGAGTGTAAGACATGTTGTAACCTAACAACTCTGTCCAGATTAACGCCACTGACAAGAGAAGACCAACAATTTGAAGAACAAACTAAAAACCTGACCATTTCCCACTCGTACTCACGATTTATCACTATCGGCATCACTCAGATTTGAAAATGATAGATCAACACATACAATTTTTTGCTGTGATAAGGTGATCAGTGATTTTGATTTGGGTCGATATATTCAGTCAACATCTCAACTGTCAGAAGTTTTAAAATATCGTTCACTCACAAACCCATCGCATCCAAAAGCTAATTACTTTTTTCATTTAGGATAGACCTGGTAAAAAAATATGTTGTTTTCTGACTGGCTTGATCAGTTTTCTCCTATTTTAGTCATCTTAAAGGTCCAGCATCTAGAGTTTCTATAGCTTCCGGCAAAGCTGTCATCGCCGGTACCAAGTGGCACTTACAGCAACAGCTATCCCTAAGCCCAAATTGTACTACAATGAATTTCCTCATGGTACTCCTAATCATTTTGAAAGTGAGTGGCACAAACGTGCTTAGCAGGATACAACAACGTTCTTGAGGATCATTAGGAATCCAGGACCCATATCCTAAGTCAGATAGACAAGTCTGTCTCCAATAACATTTTAGAAATTCGAAATAAGCTTTTCCGATATTATCCACAATTATGTAAGTGGAAATGTCCATTATTTGTTTCAGTTTAACTTGTTGGTATTAACCAAAGACCTGGGGACACATTTGCAGGCGTCCGTTGGTAATGCTCTTTATACTTTTCCCTGGTCCACAATCTATCGATGGAGATGTGTGAGGAAACAATAAAGAAACACAAATAATACATCAGTAAATAATTTTATAAGAATCTTAGTATAGACGATGAAACATCTGAAATATCAGGAATATAACAATTTTCGTTGTTGGTGATTTTTGTACACAACGTAGAGATTGAATTTAAAATGTGTCAATAATTTATCGGTGGCCAGACAATTAAACAGATTTTTATTTGTGAATCACTGCAAGCAATGTGCTCTGGACATGAAACAAATGACCTGAACAAGGATAGGACGACTGCTCGGACTAAAATACGCATGCTTTTTCTAAAAGCAGATTGTGTTCCTTCCTCTGCACATCGCCTCAATCTGGTGGTTGATGATTTGAATGAAGTTGTACAATGAAAATTATCATAACGTTTTTACTAAAAAAGCATAAAGCGAAGAAGGTCGTTGATACCTTAATTCTGTTCCATTTGTCTGTGAAACTCGATGGTCCGCAAAATATAAATGCCTTCGCATTTTAAGTGAGAATTTCGATGTGTCATCAATTGCACAATCTGACCCAAAATTTGACGGGTAAAACGATGCTCACCAGCTGTTCTTCGCCTACATTTATCGGATATCTTGTGATTATTTCTACACACTTAGTGATACTAGAACCAGTAATTCAATCACCACAAGTTCATACAGCTGGATTTGTTAAGTGTACACAAACATATTTGTAAATTAACGGGCATTTCCGTAAACATCGTCAGAGTGTTACAACTCAGTTTAAGAAACATATTTATGAAAAAGTCTTGGCTCTTATTGCTTTAGTTAAAATTGAGATGAAGAGCCCTCGTATCTGTCTAGGACAGTTATATCACAGCAATCCTAGAAACTCAAATAACAACTGCGAAGATTCCGACTCTTGAGGGATTAAGACTACTTGAGACAAACAATATCTGTTCAATACTTTGATTCTATAATATCCTCTGTGACCAACAGTTTTTTCTGGAGGAAACAGTTTGTTCCCAGTTTCAGCTATTCAGACTTCATCCTGGCATCATGACACGTCATAATCGTGTCTAGTTTAAGAAGAGCGTTGATATCAACTGACAACCGTCAGCATAAAGCAATAAACTGGGTTCTTTTGGTTCTTTTTTTTTTTTTGGACCGTACAGCAACAATCATAAGATATTAAAAATGACTTGAAGCTTATCGACTCACTTTCAAACACATGCTTGTATCTATCTATTTGCCACGTTATTCTTATTGCACTTACTTTACCAATAACATAATACACAGTGAAGCGTTCCTTTAGTACCCTAAGACAAGTCAAAACTTGGCTCTGTTCAACAAGGACTGACGTAACGACTTTCAGGATTGTGTTTGTTTGGTGTACGTAGTTTAAGTGTGAACAGAAATAAGGCAGAGTTTATGGAGTTTGTAATTGATATATTTGTAAAGGCTAAACGCCGACTTTGAGTCCTGTTCGAAGATTGAAATGAAAGAGTATCAAGAAATGCGTGATGTTATTAGTGGTATAGTCAAATTATGAGCTTACTAATTTATGTTAAGAAAAAAAAAATTCAAAATGAGTGTTTCATGTTTGTAAAAAAAAACCAGTAAAGTAAAAAGTAGGCTACTTTTAAAACACAGGCCTACACACTTTAGCTCTATATTTATATATTTATATTATCAAAAAGAATGTTGAGAATTTTTACCCCCCCCCCACCCCCTTCTTCACTGTAGAAAAGTCCTGTGGTCGCCCCATGTCCATACAATGGTTCTTTTTGTAGCCATGTCCCATTCAATGCATCGATCTGTAATCATTGTTGTGTTGTAAAGGAACTTGTCAGCTTATTACTATTGATAAAATTTCCAATTTTTGTCATCATTTCACGAATGGCCTGGTTGCCATATCGCCGTAGAGCAAGAAATCATCGCAGCTTAGTATTGATTGATTGATTACTAGTTTTGCGCTTGTATCCATGCTATATTAGCATGCCGATAGCGCTCACAGCGATGGCATCAGTGACGTCGCGGGAGTTGTCGGGAGTTTCAATGTTAGCCGCCTATGGGACGCCTTCTCCGGGTTTGAATTCAGAGTTTCCTTCTCTTAGATGACTTATGCCATCCAAGGTTAATGAGTCCCATTCACCTGGAGTGCTGGTGATGTTTTTGCTTTACCTGGCTTTGATGTGGATTGAACGCCAGACCATGAACTTGTGATTGGCTCAGTTTAGACCTATCGGCCACCCAGCACCCTAGTAGCTGGATTGAGGAAACTTTCCGGAGGCCAGATTCCAGTGACTCTGCCCAGTACCCATCTTGAAGAACAAGCCGTTAACAAGCCTGGTTCAATAGGACTACATCTTGAAATGTCTAAACACTCACGACCAGCCTCTATGAAGTCCACATCCCCTGACCTACAGCTGGAAAGGCTATTCCAATACGTACAGCTGTGACGTCCAATTTCGTCCCCACCCTGAGAAGCCACTTATGGTATTTATAGTTTATATTTTTTAATTACTAAGGGACACTGAAACAATGTGTGAACCTGTGAATTAGAATTTCTCAGACACGGTTGTTCGAATATGAGTCAACCATCCTCTCTAGGGATTTGTGTGTTGCCACACCATGTAGCAATTTATTTCAGAGCCTTGATATAGGTCACCAACCTACCATGAGAATATCTATTGTACCCAGAAAAACACGTACAGGCATATATCCTTTTGACTCTTCCCAGCAACTCATGTAACCGTTGACAGACAAACACTCACTAGACTTGTAAAATAAACAACAAGACATGGTTTGGTCTAAAGGATCATAGTTTGTTTATGATCTTGTATTTCATGTTCTTTTTAACAATCAAGTTCCTTGATTTCTTTCAGCAGCCCATGACAGATTTGGGTAGCAGGTCCTAAGTTGGAACATTGAAAAGCTTGAAGTTGTTTCTTCAGTACCATACAGATCGCGTCTTGTGTTTGAAACAGATAAAAAATATTTAAATATTACAACATTTTATAGAAGTCTATATATATATATATATATATCGCTACCTAATTAAAGGTGGGTCAGTTAAATGATAGTATCCTAACTATAGAAATTTGGTTGGCCCTATCAACAAACATGAAATCAAAACGAGCTTGGGGCTCATGTGTTATCAATAAATGTATACAATTTTACGGGGGTCTGTTAGCCTTAAACAAAGTAAGTGGTGTTGTCCTAAGGCCTAAACCTTCAGTCAACCTGTATAGACAGGTCAATTTTAATATTTAGTGGAATTAATTACGGCATTTATTCTTTCATGGATAAGAAAAAGTTAGTCGCAGGCTTTCTTTTCCAAACAAAAATGTTCATTTATGATGGTGGACAAAACAAACAAAATTAATATAATAAAAGTTAATGAAGATGTTTTATTTTTTTTTTTAATTGTCCTTACACGTTTTTATCAAATCTTACTAACAAATAAAAGCAACGGACAAGCAATCTCCTGTAATAACGTGTGGTAAAAAAAAAATGAAATCGTAGGACACTAATTTTGAAAGCAAAAATAATAATAACATTATTTTAAAAAATGAAAAATTATATAACTAAATTTAAACTGATTTAATGATAATGGCAATGAGTACGTCAAGGTTGTGTTTTTTTTTTTTTGTTGTTGTGGTTTTTACGGCACTTAACAAGGGATTCGTGCTCGGCACACCTTTCGTTGAACTCCAGCCACAAATGACTAACAGCTGGTTGTAAATCCCAGACAATGGATAGACTATGGATAGACAATGGCAGATAGTGCTTGGGTGGGTGAGGTCAGGCGTCTTAACCATTTTTTTTTCTTTAAATGTATAATTTTCTGTAATTACTAATTGTTATGTGAAGAGCAGTGAGCCTAGCCCTAGGCTTGAGTACTGCAGTGAGCCTGGCACTAGGCTTGAGTATTGCAGTGAGCATAGCCCTAGGCTTGAGTACTGCAGTGAGCATAGCCCTAGGCTTGAGTACTGCAGTGAGCATAACCCTAGGCTTGAGTACTGCAGTGAGCCTGGCACTAGGTTTGAGTACTGCAGTGAGCATAGCCCTAGGCTTGAGTACTGCATTGAGCATAGCCCTAGGCTTGAGTACTGCAGTGAGCATAGCACTAGGCTTTAGTACTGCAGTGAGCATAGCACTAGGCTTGAGTACTGCTTGAGCATAGCACTAGGCTTGAGGACTGCAGTGAGCATAGCACTAGGCTCGACTAGTGCAGTGATTTGCAGTGAGCATAGCCCTAGGCTTGAGTACTGCAGTGAGCATAGCCCTAGGCTTGAGTACTGCAGTGAGCATAGCCCTAGGCTTGAGTACTGCAGTGAGCCTGGCACTAGGTTTGAGTACTGCAGTGAGCATAGCCCTAGGCTTGAGTACTGCAGTGAGCATAGCCCTAGGCTTGAGTACTGCAGTGAGCATAGCACTAGGCTTTAGTACTGCAGTGAGCATAGCCCTAGGCTTGAGTACTGCTTGAGCATAGCACTAGGCTTGAGTACTGCAGTGAGCATAGCACTAGGCTCGAGTACTGCAGTGAGCATAGCACTAGGCTTGAATACTGAAGTGAGCATAGCACTAGGCTTGAGTACTGCAGTGAGCCTGGCACTAGACTTGAGTACTGCGCTATATAAAACACCTAATAATAATAATAATAATAATTACTCATTGGTGGCTCTTTAGTCTCGACTTATCGAGTAAGGCGATTTAGACCGAAAATTTACCTCACGGAGGGGGGGAGGGGTTTGATGATATGATGTTCAGTATCAACTAAAATATCACAAGAATGATATGGGGTGGGGGGTGTGGATGATATAAGTTCAGTCTCAATTACTCAAATGTTACCAAAATGATTTTCGCAAGTCCACAAGAAAATAATTTGGTACAATTGGGTAAAAAATGTATTAAAAGGGTGGAACAAAACTGAAATAATGGGAGAGCCATATCTGATCCAGCTGGAGTTAAAAAAAACTGTGTAAATAAGTTATTTCAATGAATTTTGGTTATAGTTTTTTTTATAATTAAGCACTTCAGAAATGTGCAGAAACGTATTTAATTCTATATATTTTATTACCGGTAATCCAATTACTCTCTGCTCCACACATAACGAGAGCCATCAGTATTGCCATATACAGGACAAAATTTCCCATGTTTGCAACAACTGTTAGGAAAGGACACAAAAAAAAGCTGATGTTAAATGTTGTTAACTGGACTTAAAACTAAGAGATATGCCAGGGAGTAATAATTTAATTAAATTAAATAAATGTATATTGTAAAAGCCAAGTTCAGTACTGATCTAAATAAATTGAAAAGCTTGGGGGAGGGGAGGGGGGTTTGTTGGTGTGTGAGGGGGTGTTAGTGTGTAGATTTCAACCAAGAATTTTTGCCACTTGAGAGAAGTCTATGAGAGGTGTCTAAGCTCTGTCTGGCTGGGTTTTGAAAATGTACGACTGTCGGTCAACTCTAGTTGGATTGGTATATGTGCGAGACGATAGAAGACGTTGTGGAGCAATGGCAGCTCAGGATACTCTTAAATTGTTCTGCACATTGTTCGATTGTTTTTAATATTTATCACTCGTTTTCTAATGGCTACACAGGAGGACCCCAAAAAATATAAGTCATCACACTTTTTTTTCAGGGCGTCCCATGACATTCTTGTCAAAAGAGTCATTGATCTAGTCGGCCGTTTTTTCGTTTAGTTGGATGCCTCGCATTTGATAGAATTCATGTCTTCATCGATGTGCGTATAACTCTTTACGCATTTATTCATAATAAAATCACATTCAGGTGTTTAATGTAGTGAAAGTAGTCTTATTCATAAACTTCTTGATTGTTTTCAATCTGTTTTCAACCATCTAGCCTTGATTCATCCTCGCGTAGAGCCTTTGTAATTCCATTGCGACTCATACATCAGTGGCCTAAGCGCCGCCAAGTTCAGCTCCTACAGAAATGTGGATTCAAAGTTTATTAATGGTGGAAGTTTTATTACTTTTTACTCTTTAGACATTTAGGCGCTTGTTTTCTCCCCTTTCTGGTCGTCTTTTATGTTTTACGTGAATGTCAAACCTAGTAATAAGGCAATGTCTGGCGGACTATTAACATATCCCTCTGTTTACCCAGCTATTCGCAACCCCGTCTGTCTGCCTGTCAAGCTATTTGCTCCTCCATCTTTCTGTATGCTCCGCTATTCGCATCTCCGTCTGTCTGTCTGTGAAGCTATCCGCATTTCCGTATGTCTGTCTGCCAAGCGTTTCGCACCTCCGTCTGTGTGTCTGTCAAGCTATTCGAATCTCCGTCTGTATGTCTACCCAACTATTTGAACCGCTGTCTTTCTATTTGCCCAGCTATTCACATCTCCGTCCGTCTGTCTGTCCAACAATTTGCACCTCCGTCTGTTTGTCTGTCCAGCTATTCGCACCTGTGTATATTTGTCTGTCCAGCTATTCGCACCTCTGTCTGTATGTATATCAAATTATTTGCACCTCGGTCTTTCTGTTTGTCCAGCTATTTGCACCTCCGTCTGTCTGTCTGCCCAGCTGTTCGCATCTCCGTCTGTATGTCTTCTCAGCTTTTTGCACCTATTTCTGTCTGTCAGCCCAACCATTCCACTCTCTGTCTGTCTGTCTGCCCAGCTATTTGCACCTTTGTCTGTCGGTCTGCCCATTTATTCGCTCCTCCGTCTGTCTGCCCAGCTATTCGCTACTCCACCTGTATGTCTAACTATTCGACCCTCCGTCTGTCTGTCTGCCCAGCTGTTTGTATCTCCGTCTGTATGTCTTCTTAGCTATTTGCAACTCTTTCTGTCTATCAACCCAACTATTCCATTCTCTGTCTGTCTGTCTGTCTGCAAAGCTATTTGCACCATTGTCTGTCGGTCTACCCAGCTATTCTCACCGCCGACTGCCTGTCTGCCCAGCTATTTGCACCACCGTCTGTCTGTCTGCCCAGCTGTTCGGAGTTCCCTTGTATACCTGGGTGTTACCATTCAAAGAGAGGTCCGTTGGGACGAGCATATTAACAATGTATGTAACCAAGCAAACAAGACCCTAGGGTTCTTAAGGCCAAATCTAAAGATTGGCAACTCCTGTGTGAAAGAAAGAGCATATAAAGCCTTTATCCGTCCGATTTTAGATTATGCATCTTCAGTCTGGGACCCATTTACCCAGAAGAGCATTGACAGGTTGGAGGCGGTCCACCGACGAGCAGCAAGCTACAGGAATACCTCTAGTGTTGGCAGCATGCTAGAAACACTAGGCTGGTCACCATTGGAGAAATGACGACGACAATCCAGGCTCTCCATGATGTACAAGATAAATAATGGGCTGGTCCACTGTTCCAGTATTAAACAGAAACTCTTCCCTCTCCCCCATAGACAGCGACGAGGCCATGACAGGCAATTCAGGCTCATACCAGCAAGAAGCCAGTAAAGGAGCTGCTCATTCCTGCCCGAGATAATCAGGGACTGGAACAATCTTTCAAAAGGAACGGTTGAGGCGACAACACTAGACACATTTGTGTCTATTGCCTCCAGCCTTCAATCCCCTAGTGCATGAGTTCCTCATCAACACCAGTAACAGAAACATTGCAAATCCCATCTACATGCATAGGAGCCAAAATGATCAATAAATTGATCGTGGGCCCTTAAGATATAGATATAGAAGAAGATGTCTTCTCAGCTTTTTGCACCTCTTTCTGACAGCCCCACTATTCAATTCTCTGTCTCTCTGTCTGCCCAGCTATTCGTACCTCCGTCTGCCTGTCTGCCCAGCTATTTGCACTTCCGTCTGTATGTCTACCCAACCATTCACACCATCCTCTGTCTGTCTAGCCAGCTATTGGCATCTCCGTCTGCCAGCTATTCTAACCTCCTTCTGCTTGTCAGTCCAGCTTTTTGCACCTCTGTCTTGTCTGTCTACTAAACTATTCTCACCTCTGTTCGTCTGTATGCCCAGCTATTTGCACCTCCGTCTGAATGTCTTCTCAGCTATTTGCATTTCTTTCTGTCTGTCAGACCAACTATCCCATTCTGTCTTTCTGTATGCCCAGCTATTCGGACCTTTGTCTGTCGGTCTGCCCAGCTGTTCGCATCTTCGTCTGCATGTCTTCTCAGCTACTTGCACCTCCGTCTATATGTCTACCCAACTATTCGCACCTCCGACTGTCTGTCTACCCAGCTATTGGCATCTCCGTCTGCCTGTGTGTCCAGCTATTCTTAACTCCGTCTGCCTGTCTGTCCAGCTATTGGCACTTCTTTCTGTCTGTCAGCCCAACTATTCGGTTCTCTGTCTGTCAGTCTGTCCAGCTATTCTCATCTCCGTCTGTCTGTCTGTCCAGCTTTTCGCACCTGCGTCTGCCTGTCTGCACAGCTATTCGCACCTCTGTCTGTCTGTCCTTCTTCATGAGGGCGTGATTTTAAAAAAAGAGGAGGCCTATGTTTTGAGCGAGCTCTTGTCCATAAAGTTGCTGCTTACGCCTACAAAAAGCGCAAGATTGTATGACTGATCAACATTTCCGACTCAGTGCAAGTCTGGATTAAAAACAGACCGTTACTGTAACAACACCATATCTCTGGCAATGTCGTCAGGGCCAACGCGTGGGTTGAAGTCGCCAAGAATGATGAGCTTGTCCTGCTTTAGAACTCCAGCTGTTAACTCGTAGATCGTGGTCTTGTCGTCAACTGGGTTGAACATTGTCGGAGCGTAGCAGCGATAATGCCAAGGTGCTTCATATGACGGAGGGCGTTTTATTGTTATTGTCGTATCTCTCTTTTAATTTTTGGAAATGGGTCATCTTCACTTCGGCGCTCCTTAACATCTTCGTTAACTTCAAAAGTAGAAAATATGAGAAGAAACTTTGGCGGAGATCACGCTGTCCAGCGAGCTTGAGAGAACCTCAATACAAGTGATACAACATAAAATACTTACAAACGATGTTTGGCATGTCTTGGTTTGATGTGGACAAAAACGACATACGATACAACTGATCTACTTACATGTGCTGGCTGCTATGGCTTTGATTGACGTAGACACTTAGAACGCATGCTACAACCTGATATACTATCAAAGTCTTGGCTGGTGTACTGGCATGATGTCGACACGTGAAGGCAGGCAAGTCCGGCTTTGAAGAGTTCGCTGAGGAAGACACACAGAAGGCATGCTACAACCTGACATACTTACACAGTCTCGCCGGTGTAGTTACTAGTCAGTGAAAGTCTTGCTGGTATTTTCTGTGAAAGTCTGGCTGGTGTGGTCTGTGAAATCCGATTGCGCCAGCTCCTCTTTTTATAATGCATGTCGAGACACGCACTCAAGCCACGTGCACCCACCACGTGACGATCAAAGTTGATGATTATTAACACAATCAACTCCATTCTTCTGAGTGTTTCTTTAAGTTCATGTCTTGTGTATTGATTGTTAGTCTATTGTCAATGCAGTTTCTCCGCAGCTTTCCGTCGCAAAGTTTCATCAGATTTTGCATGTGTTGTTTTCGTCCTTCCATTATGCTACTTTCCTAGGATGACTTTAATGTTCTTTTTGTACACTTGTCATGGACGCGTCTGTGAATGATGTAAGAGGGCTCATGTTTTAACAAATCGAATCTGGTTACAAGACTCCGACGATAAGGTTTGTGACGTCAAGAATACTTGCTTTTTTTGCGATTGAAATCGCGAAACGTATTTTTTGCATTATATGCTACCGCAAGTTTAGTGAATGTCTACATTGAAATCTGAAAAGAAATGTTCGACTCCGAAAAAGTCTCAAGCGATTCGATACCACCCCTAACCTTCGATCCGAAGTTCTTCACAGACCTAGCATGCGATAATTCAAAAGATTGTTGACATATTCCGAAACAAAACTCAAACAAGTCAAAGTAAAAAGTTTTGCAGGTGGCTTGAACATTTTCTGTTAGTCACGAAACTAATTAGAAACGTTATCGATTGATGGGATGGACCGGGCAGACAGAAGAAATAAATGAATAGACCGCCAACAATGTAACAAGACGTCTGCCGTCAACGTAGCAAGAAGTCTGCCATCAACATAACAAGAAGTCTATCATCAACGTAACAAGAATTCTACCATGAATGTAACAAGAATTCTAACATCAACATAACAAGTAGTCTATCACTGACGTCTAAAAAAAACTAATCAGTTCATCAGCGGTTCTCCACCGGGGGGTCGCGACCTTTTGGGGTTCGAACAACTCTTACACAGGGGTCGCCTAAGACATTAGGAAGATACATATTTATGAAGTAACAACGAAAATAATTTTATGTTTGGGGCTCGCCACAACATCAGGAACTGTATTAGAGAGTCGCGGCACTAGAAAGATTGAGAACCACTCATCCTGATTAATTTCGACTTTTGATAATGTTTTCAACGTTTTAAATCCAATTTTGATTTGATTTTTTTAATAGATCGGGATGTTGGCGCTCCAACACCCCCCCCCCTCCCAACATTCACATATTTCAAACTAGAGTGTGTGACTCGTTTCTGCTGGTAACATAGTTCTATTTTCTAGTAAATTAAAGACACGGCACTTGACACAACACACCTGGTGGCCGACAATGCACCTTTCATCGTTTTTAGATATTGATTTTGGGGACGCCTAGATTCCTGTCTGATGAGCTGCGTATTTCGCTTGAATCGGAGCCGTGTTTATTTCTATCTGATTTGTTTCGATCAATAAAAGAATCTTATCTCATCTTTTCTGATCTGCTTGTCTGAAGAATCTGATTATTGTAAGACACAAATAGGTGACTAATGTCAGTCTGATTTCTTTCCGCATACAAAATTTCAACTGAAATTTCTTTAATCAATGCATTGGGGCTTCGTTAACTTTGGGGGCTTGGAGAAAAGGTGGGGTGGGGTGGGAAGAGAGAGAGAGAGAGAGTTCGTCTGTGCCACAATATCGAGTGACAACGGGTGAGTCTAGTCTAGACATCCAAAATGTCGTGCGTCACATCGGATTTTTATTAAAAATTGCTTGGGAAACAGAAAGCAAATCAGGGTTCAGCGAAGAAACAAAGATCGATTCGAACGTAAAACTGATCAGAGGGTGAATAGAACTACTCATGAATACTGGTTATCAATGAATTTCTTCCCATACAATGCAGACACTGAGGCGCAGGTGCGCAGGTGACATTAGTCAGGATACTTATGACTACAAGTCTATGGTTAGAATATAGACTTTGAGCTATCCGTTCCGGGTATATCTCACAGGAATACGAGTCTATGACGTGAGCATATGACTTGAGTCTATGACTCGAGCATATGACTTGAGTCTATGACTCGAGCATATGACTTGAGTCTATGACATGCCTCATTGTTGAATTTCTGAATCAGAAGCCCTAGATTTAAGCAGCTGTAACCGAAACAGCACATGATATTCGATTACGAAAAAGCGCATTGAATCCTTACAATAATTCTCGATTGCGGGCCACTAAGAAAAAGGACCACGTGATGACTATCGAATCTGACGAAATGGTCAATAGCCAGCTAGCGAATGTTGTACTATACAATAACTTGGACCTTCGGACTGAGAGAAATAAACTCGAGAATAATTACGACCATCGGACTTTTGAACAAACATGCATATTATGGGAATAGAAAGGGTAATAAAGGGATGTGTGCTAATGGTCAACACCCCCCCCCCCCACACACACACTTAAAAATAAATTTTCAAGCTAAACTTTCCAGCGTACGCTTTTCTTTTCCCATCCTTATTCTCTCAACACGTTTGCGATGTCCATTAAACATACAGTCTCCATTCAACTGGTTTTCGGACAATGTTGAGTGACAGAAGGTTTTCACTTTAAAAATTCAAATTCAAATTTCTTTCCAAGCCTTCCCGCTCCTAGGTGTCCTCTCTAACTCTTTCCCACCTTTTCAAGTCTTTGCTACATTTTTGTCACAGCTCTTTTGAGGTGGTGGGAGGGGGGGGGGTTGGGGGGTCTTCCTCGCCTTCTTGATCCATTGAGGTTTCCATAGCAGAGCATTGTGTTGTCATATTTGCCATGGGGTTTATCATGGTATCACTTATGAGGTCATGTCTTGTTATATTTGGCATGCGTTTTCTCGTGGTATCCCCTATCATGTATTGTATTGTTGTATTTGGCATGGATTGTATCATGATATCACCTATCACTTCTTTTCTTGTTGTATATGGCATATATTTTATCATGATATCACCTATCAAGACGTGTATTGATGTATTTGACATGGATTTAATCATGGTATCACCTATCAGGTCTTGTATTGATGTATTTGGCATGGATTTTATCATGGTATCACCTATCAGGTCTTGTATTGATGTATTTGACATGGATTTTATCATGGTATCACCTATCAGGTCTTGTATTGATGTATTTGACATGGATTTTATCATGGTATCACCTATCAGGTCTTGTATTGATATATTTGGCATGGATTTTATCATGGTATCACCTATCAGGTCTTGTATTGATGTATTTGACATGGATTTTATCATGGTATCACCTATCAGGTCTTGTATTGATGTATTTGACATTTGATTTTATCATGTTATCACCTATCAGGTCTTGTATTGATGTATTTGACATGGATTTATCATGGTATAACCTATCAGGTCTTGTATTGATGTATATGGCATGGATTTTATCATGGTATCACCTATCAGGTCTTGTATTGATGTATTTGACATGTATTTTATCATGGTATCACCTATCAGGTCTTGTATTGATGTATTTGACATGGATTTTATCATGGTATCACCTATCAGGTCTTGTATTGATGTATTTGACATGGATTTTATCATGGTATCACCTATCAGGTGTTGTATTGATGTATTTGACATGTATTTTATCATGGTATCACCTATCAGGTCTTGTATTGATGTATTTGACATGGATTTTATCATGGTATCACCTATCAGGTCTTGTATTGATGTATATGGCATGGATTTTATCATGGTATCACCTATCAGGTCTTGTATTGATGTATTTGACATGGATTTTATCATGGTATCACCTATCAGGTCTTGTATTGATGTATTTGACATGGATTTTATCATGGTATCACCTATCAGGTCTTGTATTGATGTATTTGACATGGATTTTATCATGGTATCACCTATCAGGTCTTGTATTGATGTATTTGACATGGATTTTATCATGGTATCACCTATCAGGTGTTGTATTGATGTATTTGACATGTATTTTATCATGGTATCACCTATCAGGTCTTGTATTGATGTATTTGACATGGATTTTATCATGGTATCACCTATCAGGTCTTGTATTGATGTATATGGCATGGATTTTATCATGGTATCACCTATCAGGTCTTGTATTGATGTATTTGACATGGATTTTATCATGGTATCACCTATCAGGTCTTGTATTGATGTATTTGACATGGATTTTATCATGGTATCACCTATCAGGTCTTGTATTGATGTATTTGGCATGGATTTTATCATGGTATCCCCTATCAGGTCTTGTAATGATGTATTTGGCATGGATTTTATCATGGTATCACCTATCAGGTCTTGTATTGATGTATTTGGCATGGATTTTATCATGGTATCACCTATCAGGTCTTGTATTGATGTATTTGACATGGATTTTATCATGGTATCACCTATCAGGTCTTGTATTGATGTATTTGACATGGATTTTATCATGGTATCACCTATCAGGTCTTGTATTGATGTATTTGACATGGATTTTATCATGGTATCACCTATCAGGTCTTGTATTGATGTATTTGATATGTATTTTATCATGGTATCACCTATCAGGTCTTGTATTGATGTATTTGACATGGATTTTATCATGGTATCACCTATCAGGTCTTGTATTGATATATTTTGCATGGATTTTATCATGGTATCACCTATCAGGTCTTGTATTTATGTATTTGACATGTATTTAATCATGGTATCACCTATCAGGTCTTGTATTGATATATTTGGCATGGATTTTATCATGGTATCACCTATCAGGTCTTGTATTGATGTGTTTGACATGGATTTTATCATGGTATCACCTATCAGGTCTTGTATTGATGTATTTGACATGGATTTTATCATGGTATCACCTATCAGGTCTTGTATTGATGTATTTGACATGGATTTTATCATGGTATCACCTATCAGGTCTTGTATTGATGTATTTGACATGGATTTTATCATGGTATCACCTATCAGGTCTTGTATTGATGTATTTGACATGTATTTTATCATGGTATCACCTATCAGGTCTTGTATTGATGTATTTGACATGGATTTTATCATGGTATCACCTATCAGGTCTTGTATTTATGTATTTGACATGTATTTAATCATGGTATCACCTATCAGGTCTTGTATTGATATATTTGGCATGGATTTTATCATGGTATCACCTATCAGGTCTTGTATTGATGTATATGGCATGGATTTTATCATGGTATCACCTATCAGGTCTTGTATTGATGTATTTGACATGTATTTTATCATGGTATCACCTATCAGGTCGTGTATTGATGTATTTGACATGGATTTTATCATGGTATCACCTATCAGGTCTTGTATTGATGTATATGGCATGGATTTTATCATGGTATCACCTATCAGGTCTTGTATTGATGTATTTGACATGGATTTTATCATGGTATCACCTATCAGGTCTTGTATTGATGTATTTGACATGGATTTTATCATGGTATCACCTATCAGGTCTTGTATTGATGTATTTGACATGGATTTTATCATGGTATCACCTATCAGGTCTTGTATTGATGTATTTGGCATGGATTTTATCATGATATCACCTATCAGGTCTTGTCTTGTCATACATGGCATGTTATGACCGATCCATCCACACCTTCCTCTCACGCCCTTCTACATGGCATGTTATGACCGATCCATCCACACCTTCCTCTCACGCCCTTCTACATGGCATGTTATGACCGATCCATCCACACCTTCCTCTCACGCCCTTCTACATGGCATGTTATGACCGAACCATCCACACCTTCCTCTCACGCCCTTCTCCAGTTTTCTCGCCCACGTAGCTTTGCGGCGTATTATTTTCAGCTGATTGATGATTCCAACTGAGCAACACTTTGGGGAGATTGTTATTTTCAGCTGATTGATGATTCCAACTGAGCAACACTTTGGGGAGATTGGTATTTTCAGCTGATTGATGATTCCAACTGAGCAACACTTTGGGGAGATTGTTATTTTCAGCTGATTGATGATTCCAACTGAGCAACACTTTGGGGAGATTGTTATTTTCAGCTGATTGATGATTCCAACCGAGCAACACTTTTTGGAGATTGTTATTTTCAGCTGACTGATGATTCCAACTGAGCAACACTTTGGGGAGATTGTTATTTTCAGCTGATTGATGATTCCAACTGAGCAACACTTTGGGGAGATTGTTATTTTCAGCTGATTGATGATTCCAACTGAGCAACACTTTGGGGAGATTGTTATTTTCAGCTGATTGATGATTCCAACTGAGCAACACTTTGGGGAGATTGTTATTTTCGGTTCACGACAGACACTATACAAGAATAATGTTCAATGTTAATAGTGGTTTATTTATTTAATTTGTGTGGTTGTTGTTGTTGTTGATTTATGAGTGAGGGACGAACGGTAAGGGACCCCCGCCCGCCCTCCCTCCTCCCCCACACCCCAGTTGGTCACAAACTCTATCTACTCCACTAGGCATTGCACGTGTGTAAATAAAATCTAATATCAACAAATTTTTGTGGAAATTAAAAGCCCAGCGGACTAAAGCAAAGTTCACAATTTTTTAGAAGAATTTCTCTCGTGAAAAGATATGCCCACGATATCTCAGCTAATTTGTTATTGTACTGTCTAGCTTCTAGATTGCATAGAAGTCCATTTGTTAGTAGTGGCAAAAATAATTGTCAAATAATAATTATTTTTTGTACCCAAATTGTTTACGAAAAAAAATATTTTGTGGATACTGAAACTTATATTGTGTAAACTTTTAATTTTGAAATAATTACTCCTGCAGTTCAAGAAAGGGAGATAGTATTGTTGAAGTATAAACGATGTCATATTATCAAGGGTTGTCAGCCTTTAATTTACCACTTGCATTGCTAACTGATGCAGATTTGTAAAGGTGGTGGCGTGTAAATGTTTAGGTCTTATCACAGTCGCGTTGGAAGTGTAAGAGATGGTCCACCCCCGACGTCACTTATGATTCAAGGGGGGTGGGGGTGAATTTGCTTTGTAGCCATTTTTTAAAGCAGATCTTCTTCTATATCTTAAGGGCCCACGATCAATTTATTGATCATTTTGGCTCCTCTTCTTCAGATGGTCTGTATATGTAATATATACTTGTATATATATATATATACATATATATATATATATATATATAAATATATATTACAAACATATTATTTGCTAATATACAACATCATATGAGTTAACTCTAGCCCTGATACTATGGACTAGACACGTACGGAGTTAGCTCTAACTCTGACACTATAGACTTGATATGTACGGAGTAAGCTATACTCTGACACTATAGATTTTATATGTACGGAGTACGCTATAACCCTGACACTATAGATTTTATATGTACGGAGTAAGCTGTAACTCTGACACAATAGATTTTATCTGTATGAAGTTAGCTCTAACTCTGACACAATTGATTTTAGATGTACAAGGTAAGCTCAACACTGAGTCTGACACTAAATGGCTAGGTTCAAATTTGTGTAAAACAGAGTAGCTTGCCCGTGGTTGCCGCCTATTTTTACCAAGTCTGGTTGGTTCCAAAATCATTTTTGCTGTTTCTAAACTCGATTCCAGTAAGTTAACTAGGGTTAATTTAAACAGACCCAATGATATAGTTTTTTTTAAAAATAACATGTATACTTTTACTCTGACTAGTTTCGCTCCTCTCAATTCACGGTGACGTCATCCGATTCATGTTTACGCAGCCAAACCATGACAACAGAAAATGATATGAAAGGAGAAATCATATTCACCAACCTAATGAACTCTTTTCTTCCTGAAAATAAAAAGTTTTTTCCTTTCGTGAATGTACCCAATGGATTTGATAGGTACGGAGTTAACTCAATCTCTGAGACTATATACTTGATATGTACTTAGTTCTAATGCTGATACCGGGTACTATAGACTTGATATATACGGAGTACGCTCCAACTCTGACACTATACACTTGATATGTGCCGCGTCAACTCAAGCTCTGAAACTATACACTTGTTATGTACGACTAAAGTTTGTAAAAAAAGAGCAGGTTCTCAAAGGGCTTGTTTTCTAAAGTGGTCAATATCTCATATTTGGTGGCATCTGGTGTTTTGGAAGCCTCCTACTGACGACGAAACCGGAGCTCCAGTGACGTGTTTCAACAGCATAAAACATGTCCATTCAACCACAGGTCATACCTGAGACTATTTCAACTCACTGCCTAAAAAGGTGCTATTTGAGAATTTATCGAGATTTTTCTACAGTGCATCATTTGACCAGCAGTACCCAAAAAATTACCAGTTTACACTGAATGGTCGTTGCTGCCACTATATCCCGAGTCTAGCCATTTTTACCCCTACATATTTGGCCGCGTATAAAGAAGGGAGAAACGCCACGAGACCTGCTAGACAGCAGCGCCTTTTAAATAAAGATGTGTTCAAAAAAAAAACAAACATGAGGGAATCCAACATAGATACTGGCAGTCACTGATCACCACCATTTTGGTCGATACTCTCTATCCTGATCTCTATCTCTTTCTCCCCCTCTCTCAATGTCTTTCTTTCTCTCTATTTCTCTCTCTCTCTCCCTCTCTTTCTTTCTTTTTCTATCTCCTTCTCTCTATCTCCCTCTCTCTTCCCCTCGCTCTTCCCCTCTCTCTCCCCCTTTCTCTGTCTCAGTCACCCTCTTTATCGCCCTCTATCTCTCTCGCTCTCCCCATTTCCCCCTCTCTCCCACTCATGTCTCCCTATCTCCCCCTCTCTCTCCCCCTCTCTCCCTCTCTCTTTCACTCTCTCCCTGTTTTCCGCTTACCGGTAAGAAGCTTTTTGGACGTATTGGTAACCTCTGGTACTACGTCACTGACGTCCTTTGCGTCATTAGACTTTTTCCTATATGCGTAGTACGCACATTTACATATATAAGTGGATCTTTAAAAGCTCTATCTTTTTTTTCTTTGAAAACCTAAAACGAAACATTTTAATTATGTTCTCCTAATTTTGGCCTCCGGGTCATGCGAGACTTTGCCTCTACAAAAAGAGGTTGTGAATCTAAACAGTTTGGTAACCTGTAGGTCATATCAAAGCTGTACATATTCATATTGGAAGAAAATAAAATTCCACATATATACCTACATTTCAAGGAATTTCAAGTAATTTTATTATATATTTTTTTTTTTAAACTTGAGATTCATCTCAACACGCAAACATGAACGCATACCCATTTATTTATATCAACAACGACGCACAAACAGACACAACAGCTAACAAAATAGAGTATAAAACATATCACGATCATACGGAATAGTCTCTACTGAAGGCCTCCTGTCTGCTTCATAGAACCGTTTTTTAGAACTTCAGTCAAAACATCGTGTCTTGACCTGCAAGCCATGCAACTGTCAAGTTAAACAGAGAATATCTGGGAAGATTGAGCTGACATTTTAAGGTACAAAAGCGTTGGTGTGAGGGGGAGGGGTAGGGTGTTTACCGACAAAGCGATCCCTGATTTTTTTAATTTTTTTTTTTTTGGGGGGGGGGGGTACAAAAAAACGAAGATGGCCAGGGGGGGGGAAGGGATGTTGGTTTGTGGACTTTGGATGGGTGGCTAGCATTCCTCCCATACTGAGGGAACGGCTCGGGCTCCAGCTTTTTTTTTTTTTTTTTTTTTTTTTGGGGGGGGGGGGTACAAAAACACGAAGCTGGCCAGGTGTAGGGAAGGGATGTTGGTATGTGGACTTTGGATGAGTGGCTAGCATTACTCCCATACTGAGTGAACGGCTCGGGCTACAGCTTCTGCCATACTGAGTGAATGGCTAGGGCTACAGCTTCTGCCATACTGAGCGAACGGCTCGGGCTACAGCTTCCAATTCTAGCTGTTACAAGAGTAAAGCCATGAGATATTGTAGGGTCCCCGGAGTTGTATGCATAATTGGTGTGTTCCTGGTGTTTTATATAAAACATTGGATTATTGTATTTGTTGTTTTTTTTTTTGTATGGTATGTAATACAAGGCATTTTTCTTGTTATATTTGGTATTGCACTTGGTCTTACGATAGGGTTCCTGTTGTTGTATGTAATTCATGAGATTTTTGTATGTATGGGTTTCTGTGCTGCTTGAAAAACATGAGATTATAGTAGGGTATGTTATATGAAATAAGCAAAAACTACGTATGAGAAAACCTAAAAAAGGAACGCAACAAAACAACGAGCGTGTCGGCAAGAAGCCTTCTTCGGCGAAAAAAACAACAGTAAAAACAATACAAAAATAAAAATAAACGCTTAGCTCATGATACTATGATATTGTTAATAATTGCATGTGAAATACATGGGATTATTACAAGAGTCACTGGTGTAGTTTGAGTACATGAGGTTATAAAGGAGTTTCTGTTGTTTTTTTAAGTAGTTAGTGTTTGGGATTATGTGGGTTTTAATGGTGTTGCATGTTTGTTATATATGTCTAGGAAAACACTGTGTGGCTCTGTGCAGAACGGCGTTCTGGTGGAAACACTGTGTGGCTCTGTCCAGAACGGCGTACTGGTGGAAACACTGTGTTGCTCTGTCCAGAACAGCGTACTGGGGAAACACTGTGTGGCTCTGACCAGAACAGCGTACTGGGGAAACACTGTGTGGCTCTGTCCAGAACAGCGTGATGTGAAAAGACTATGTAGCTCTGTCCAGAATAGCTTTATGTGGAAACACTGTGTGGCTCTGTTTTGAACAGCGTGATGTGGAAAGACTGTGTGGCTCTGTCCAGAACAGAGTGACGTGAAAAGAATGTGTGTGTCTGTCTAGAACAGCGTACTGGGGAAACACTGTGTGTCTCCGTCTGGAACAGCGTGATGTGGAAAGACTGTGTGTCTCTGTCTGGAACAGCGTGATGTGGAAAGAATGTGTGTCTCTGTCTGGAACAGCGTGATGTGGAAACACTGTGTGTCTCTGTCTGGAACAGGGTGATGTGGAAAGACTGTGTGTCTCTGTCCGGAACAGCGTGACGGGAAAAGACTGTGTGTCTCTGTCCAGAACAGCTTGATGTGGAAACACTGTGTGGCTCTGTCCAGAAAAGCTTGATGTGGAAACACTGTGTGGCTCTGTCTAGAACAGCGTGATGTGGAAACACCGTGTGGCTCTGTCCAGAACAGCTTGATGTGGAAACACTGTGTGGCTCTGTCTAGAACAGCGTGATGTGGAAACACTGTGTGGCTCTGTCCAGAACAGCTTGATGTGGAAACACCGTGTGGCTCTGTCCAGAACAGCTTGATGTGGAAACACTGTGTGGCTCTGTCTAGAACAGCGTGATGTGGAAACATTGTGTGGCTCTTTCCAGAACAGCTTGATGTGGAAACACTGTGTGACTCTGTCCAGAACAGCGTGATGTGGAAACACTGTGTGGCTCTGTCCAGAGCAGCGTGATGTGGAAACACTGGTGTCTGAATCCCGGGGCAACGTGCTTGCGGAAACACTGGAGCATTGGCCAAGTTTTATGGGAAATAAATGGTGTTCATTGGTGGAGAAAGACCCAGTTTTGTAATATGCATAAGGAATTAATGGACAAAATAAAACATCGATTCACATAATTTACCATGAAATAAAGATTTCCCAAACCCTTATTTTTGATCTTATCATATTTCTCTGCAGCATTTTTCGTTTCTTTATAACCACATTTGACATTATCACATTTAACTTTGACATTTCTTTCCAATAAGACATTTTAAAACATTTATACACTAACTTCTTATTTAAAAATAAATGAATTCTTTCTCATTTACGTTTTTTATTACATCTGCAATTAATGTCCTTTTTGGCTGTATGATTATGAATACATAGTGGAGGGGGGGGGGGGGGATGCGACGGGAAATTAAATGTCAAAAACTCAACTATATTAAATTTTCTCTCTTATTTGTACTGTCTTGATTAACTTTTAACTCGTTGGAGCAAGCTTATAAAGCTGGAGTAGAGCAGGGTAGATTAACTCTATACGTAGGGCAGGATACATTAAATCTAAAGTAGGACAGGATACATTAATTTTGAAGTAGAAAATGACACATTTATTCTGGAGTAGGGCAGGATACATTAACTTTGAAGTAGGAAATGACACATTAACTCCTTTAAACAAACATTTAAAAAATCTAGCCGATCGCAAATTGAGGAGAGACACAAACGAGATTGACCAACCACACTATAATTTAATACACAATGACCTGGTGTGCAGGACTTTTGTGTGGCGATATACCTTGTGCAGCTTGAACAAGTCTAAAGTTAAGATGACACCAGACAACTATCGTCAATCTTTGACACCAGTCATTAGGTGGTTGTTTTTTTTTTAAAAACATTTAGTTCAGAAACTTTAAAACAAAAATATGGTGGATACTCAAATTTATGACAAGAACAGCTATATTATACGGTTACGGGATATTTGTTTGAAAGAAATTTCGTCGACCGAAAATTTATTGACGGAAGTTTGATCGAACGGAAATTTGGTCGGATTTTTTTTTTTTTTTCAATTCACATGAGCAAATTTTTGTCAAATTTCTTTTTGAACGCAATATACTATATAGTGAAGCAAAATATTGCGTTCAAGAAGATATTTGACGCAAAATTTGATCGTGTGAACTGAACATATAATTCCATAAAATTTCCGTTCGACCAAACTTCCGTCCATTACTTTTCCGTCGTCGAAGTTTGATTCAAACAAATTTCCGGATACGATATTAGAGATAGTGGTCAGAAATTGAATTAAAAAAACCGTATTCCATTTGGATCTCATTTGTACGCTATTATTAATATGTATGTAAAATAAGTTTCAGAAATTAAAAAAAAAGAATGTTAATACCTTTTCCTAAACTATATTGACCTATGACATGGGACCTACTTTTTCTAGTTGTTATTTTTCAGTTGCAACATTCCAATGGGGGTCACCGTTCCCCTCCCCCCCACCCAAGGGTCTATTTAACATAGTTGTTTGACATTCTCTTCTTCCCCCCCCCCCCCCTTCCCCCCCCCCCAAGGTCCAGATCATCAGCGGCGGTCACAACTCGTCCACGGTCAGCAAACAGCAGTCGTCCAATTTACAAATGAATGCAACACAAGGACGGCGCGGTACATAGCTGGAGATGCGATGTGACGTCAGCATCTCATAGCAACAGATGAAACTAATCGCCAAAGCCCTTAGGACATTATTAATTTATACAAAATAGTTGTGCAAATTTGTTAAAGTTTTTTTTTTTTTTTAAAATCAAGTATTAATCATCAAATTCTGAAAATTATTAAATTTTTTAAATTCAATTATTCATCACCTTTTTCAAAGACGTTGTTCAAATAGATCAATAATTGTTCATAAGTATTCGGGATACAGATGAAGAGTGTAATGGAATTAAGGAAGAAAACCCTCTGGCATAAGGGTTATGGAAAGTTTTCATAAACCAGCAGAGAAATCGCTAAAACGAGGCGATTGGAAGGATTGTCTGGGGAGGGTTTTGGGGGGGGGGGATATAGATGATTGTGGAAGGGATGTAGAATAAGAGATGGATATAAATGGATACACCTGGCCGTGTTTAGTGGATATAATGATGATGCAGACTTTATCCTAAAGGGATTGCATGCGTGATGGAGTTTACAGAGAATAGAATGAGAATTATCGCGTGGAGATGGGAAAGTGGAGTAAAGATGTTCTCCAACGTTTCAAAGGTGAAAATGAAATATGATCTTCTGTAAAGTCGGGGTATCCAAGGACAAGAGGCAATATGGCACAGCAGGCTCCCCACCCCCCACCCACCCCCCGCCCGCAAATCAGCGATGTGCAGTAAGTTGGCCAATGGCCACAGGTGGCCCACGGACAAAAACAAATTTTTGGCCAAATGAAGCTTTTATTTTTAATTACTTAAACATTTAGTTTTACTTTACATTTTCGGGAATGTGACGAACACAATCTAAATGTTACTGACTTCTTTTTTGTTCTCAAACCAATATTTTCTTCATTGTACTTCATTAATTATTGTGGCCATACAAAAATCGTGTTGGCCGTAACTATAAGTATGGACCACTACTATTATTTCTACTGTGTTGGCCGTATCTATAAGTATGGACCACTACTACTATTACTTTGTTGGCCGTATCTATAAGTAAGGACCACTAATACTACTTTGTTGGCCGTATCTATAAGTATGGGTAATTGCTATTACTTTGTTGGCCGTATCTATAAGTAAGGACCACTAATACTACTTTGTTGGCCGTATTAATAAGTATGGACCACTACTACTTTTAATTTGTTGGCCGTATCTATAAGAAATGACCACTAATACTACTTTGTTGGCCGTATCTATAAGTATGGGTAATTGCTATTACTTTGTTGGCCATATCTATAAGTAAGGACCACTAATACTACTTTGTTGGCCTTATCTATAATTATGATCAACTACAACTAATTTTTGGCGTATGAACCACTTCTACTACTACTTTTTGGCTAAATCTGTAGGTATGAACTACTACTACTTCTCGTGTTGGTAATATCTATAAGTAGGTAACCATTACTATTACTCCTGGCCAAATCTATTGTGTATGGACACCCACCAGTACTACTTGTGTTGGCCATACATGTTGTGTATTTACCATTACTACTAATCGCGTAAGACATTTCTTAACATGTGAATCCCTACTACTTGGGTAGGACATATAATTGTGCATGTACCACTGTTACAAGTTAGCGCCATATCTCTATACGTTTGTACCTCCACTACTACGCATCCATTCCCCCTCATAAAGGCCATTCCTACAATTGTAACACATACCTAATCGCGCGAACAATCCAATGCCATGTGTGCAATCCTTACATTCTAGTAAAGCGATTGAGTGAGCCTTCCCCTCGATAACTAGGAACATTAAGACAGCATACTATGATTTCATTTGCAAATTTCTTCGCGGTGACCGTATGGAAAAATGTGAACCCACTTCTCAATATCTTTGGCAATATTGATATTTTCATATGGAGCAAGTCTGGAGCCATCACGTCCCAAAAATTTTTTACCGCACGAACGTTTACACTGTGCCGTGAAATCAGCGAAGGAATTCGACAATCGTCATAGCAAGTTAAGACAGGCGCAGCTAACAAACGCTTGCACGCGATACCGTCCCCTTGTGCATGACGCCATTGTGTCTATTTAACCAATGAAAATTTGAGATCTAAATTATATTGACTTACAAATCCCGGGGGGACATTCCCAGTCGTCTCCCCGCTGGAGTCGTGCCCCTTCTCTCTCGGTTGACTTTCTTACATCTGACTCTAAGACTCCATAGTGGGTGACATAAAAAATGTGTAATTTTTTTGGACCACTGTCAAGCTCGTTCTTGTTCAACGTAAACTTCATGTTCATGGAAAAACGCTGGCCTGCGGGCAGTTTCTGTCCAGCATGATGATTTTGGGGTTGGGGGGGGGGGGAATTAAGAATCTTCTCAAAAGCTAACGTGAAATTTTTAATACCAATAACGTTGAATAGATCTAGTTATTTTTTATTATAATTTTTTTTTAGTTTGGGGTATCTTTAGAGTGTATCATATTTGTATCTTATTTTTTAAAAATATAGCAATATACGTAATTTTCTGTCCAGCATGATGATTTTGGGGTTGGGGGGGGGGAATTAAGAATCTTCTCAAAAGCTAACGTGAAATTTTTAATACCAATAACGTTGAATAGATCTAGTTATTTTTTATTATAATTTTTTTTTAGTTTTGGGTATCTTTAGAGTGTATCATATTTGTATCTTATTTTTTAAAAATATAGCAATATACGTAAAGCAGAGACTCAGGCCCGAGTAAAATATTTCTCAAAACCTCATATTACTTTTTAAATTTTTTTTTCCTTAAAAATTGCTAGTTAATGAGTATTTATATCTTTAGATTTTTTTAATGTTTAGAAAGTCATTTTTTACCACGAAGACTACATTTCTTGGGTACCAGAAAGCTTAGAATAAACACAATACGCCCTTTCACCCCGTGAAGCAATATCTTCTTTGACAAGCCCAGAAGCATATATCACGTATCGCAATGGTTATAATTACATTATATGTTCCCTATAGTGTTATACCACGGCCCTAAAGATGTGGACCAGTCGGCCTTGACCTTACGTTAAGCACATTTCAATGGACTCCTTGTAGTCCGGCCCAGGCTGACATCATGCAACGTACACTTAAGGGGGAGGGGCTCAGTTAGCTCTGAAATACACCCAAAAAAAAAAAAAAATGTTACTAGCTGATCAAGGTATCCGCCGTGTCCGACAACCCTTGTGTGTATTGACCAGTCCAACACAAGACGTCGCAACTTCGGCGAAACAAATAAAAAGATGGGGGGCATCGGAGAGTGTCAACAATCAGCAGACAACAGCTCTCACCGGGAGACCGCTCAAAATCTGAAACACTGGCGACAAGAACTCAGTGTTGAGACCTGTAGTGGACGAGGAACGTATCCGGAAACAACCTGAAAGTCTTGTGGAATTTTCATCATTTAGCTGCACACGCTGGACCATGCTGACGCTTTTGGGATAATCAGTTTAGTCAAAGGTAAGGATCCTCATTCCTACGAGTTCTTAGTGTGCTATGTTTAATATAGTGTCATTGTATAATAGACATAAAGACATTTCAATCAATTGTGCCACAGTGAGATCACAGTGTATCACTTTGACAAGTTTGTGATGGTCAATCAGTAGTTTTTTTGCCTGTTTTCTATGTAGACTTGTGTTCATTTAACGCAAGTAAGGGTTGATTCTTATAATTGTAATACATCATACTCTAAATCAGTGATTCCCAAAGTGGGCTATACCACCCCTTGGGGACGCTGGAAAGATACAGGGGGGCGAAAGTAGCCTCGGGTGAATTTTGGGGAGTTGAAAAAAAATATGGGGTCGGTGAAAGAATAAAGAAGGAAGAGAAGATAAGAAGAATTAGAAAAACATTTGGTTTATTTACTATATTTTAGGACGTAGGTAGAAATACAGAAAAATGTATGGGTTTTTTGGCTTAAAGAATGAATATCTCAGGGGGCAGTGGGTAATTTTTTTTCAGAAATAGGGAATGGTAGGCCAGATAAGTTTGGGAACCTCTGATCTAAATTGAGAACATTCATGTGTAAAATATTATAGAATATCAGTCTCCTTGTTGCGAAAAGTTAGAGGGGAGGATCTCTTTAAATACATAAGCACTTCAACTCAAGTTAAATATGACGGACAATGAAGGCATCAGTCCAGAGTTATCTCACCGTGAGTCTATAAGCCACGCCTCTAAGAATTGATTGGATGCCTTTTTTTTTTTTAGTTTTATAGCACTAGATTTTGTATAGTATGTGTATTAAAGAATGCTATTTCTGGGAAAAGTTTCAGAATTATTTCACTCCAAATGATTAGAGGGTAGCTTTGATAACGTTTCGGCGTATAGCAATGAGATCTTTAGTTTGAAGAAAAGATGAGGGAAAATGCTAGATTCATTGACTTCAAATGGCCCCGATCTCTTTATCCTTCCACTCAAGGTTCTTTTTCTTTTTTTTTCTACCAAAGTATGACCTATTTTAAAATCACAATAATATGTTTTCATTATCCGTTCTTCTTTAGTTGCAAAATAATAAATATATATTGAAAATAAGATTAGTCTTCTAAATTAGAGTAATAATCTGCATTATGATGTTAAAATCTGCATGCAATTTTTCTCTAAATTGAGCTAAACTTTTAAGGGGATAGTTCAGATTACAAAAAATTTACCATGAGAGAAGGAACATTTATTATTTTTTGGTGCTTTCATCAGAGGTAACAAAAAATACTGAAAATTGTTTATCAAATGTTACGTTTCTTGCCTCACATTAACGCTTTACTTATCATGCCACGAACTAATTGCCGCTCTCAAGTCAATTTTATTTCCACTAATATTACAGATTCCGTTCACGATGGCCAGACACTGTCGAATTTCAACGTTTATAACCTTATGTACCACCTCATTTAGTCTGATGCTAGCCATTGCTGTGGCAAGCAAGGACTCTAAAGGTAACAGGATGAAAGATTATAAGCCCTTCCCTCCCGCAAACCGACACTGTTGAAACTCACCAACACAAACATTAAGAGGCTCTCAAATACATTAACTTTGGTTCAGTTTTTTTTTTAACGCCTGCATAGTAATCCAGCGTTTCAAGTGCGTTCACATAGCCTCAGTCATTCAAATACTTTCATGTTAATCCAGTATCTATTTAAACACCTTTCTCAGGAATTCAGTTCTTCTACTACCTTCATACTAAACCCGTGTTTTAATTAACTTCATACAAGTTCAGCCTTACAAAGACATTGATTTTTAATCCAGCCTTTCGAATACCCTCAGAGCAGTGCGGTTCTTCAACAGCTTTAGGCTGAACCAGGCTTTCAAACAACTAATATATACTCCTCCAGACTGTTAAATCAAGCTTCACAAATATCTTTATTTTAATCTTTTTTAACAATTGTAACATTAACTCACAACGTTATAACGAAATTAGTTTAACTTGTACATAAATAACCAATCCTGATATCAATAGAAGGGGGTGTGGAAAAAAGGGGGGGGGTGGGCAATAACGCCCGAGTGTCATTTGTATTAATTTTTTTTAATTTTTAAGGGGTGCTATTTTCGGACAACTGCTGAGTTGTTCGCAGAAGGGTGTGACACTATACCTACTGTACGCCACTGTATCCATAGTTATATGTAAAGTTACATTACATAAAATATTTGGCGCCCCCCCCCCACCATCTTTCGCCTCAAAACCAAAGCCACCTTTTTTAAGCAGTTGTCCTGTCATATCTTAGGATCTGTAACTGATGTTTGATGCCGTTTATATTTGCTATCTCCCCTGACCACAGATCTTTCATCTGATTACAAGCGAGTCTGTTACTACACCAACTGGAGCCAGTATAGGCGCGACATGGGGAAATTCATGCCCGCCGATATTGACCCCAACGTCTGCACCCACCTGATCTTCGCGTTTGCCAAGATCGACAAGGGAGTTTTGGCGCCCTACGAGTGGAATGACCTTCAGTATCCATGTGAGTGAAGACCAGGTTTTCATTTCGCTTGGTCAGGTGTAACGCTCTGAGGCTTTGTTTGCACCGGGTCTTTAAAACGTTTTCATCCATGACAATGCGGCATTCTTGGCCCGTACAAGCCAGTCACCTGCTGGTCTCTATGATTCAATCTGTTCTTCCTCCTTGTTTTAAAATGTTGTTTTTTTGTGATCAACTCCTTCTTTTGCAGGTACACAGTTATTTGTGCTGATAAAGACCAACATTTTCTGACTTACATTTTTTTAACGCAATCAAGTGGCCAGCACGTTTTCAGAATAAATGTATTTGAATTTAAAAAATTTGGTTGGTATATTGTGTTTACTTTAACACAAACCAATCCCTTTGGTATAATTGTCCAGAGTTTTAAACATAATGTTGTTGTCTTAATAACGTAAAGCAGCACCTAGCAATAACGGCTACTCGCTTAACGGCGTTTCGCAATAACGGCGCTCTTAAATTTGCGCCCGGGACACTCACTACTGCTCAGTGTTGTGCGGAGGACACGCACAAATGAACAGATGCTATCGCCAACTATATATTTACAATTTTATTTTTGCTTTTTTCTGTTGTAAATCGTTTGTTGTACTTAGTAAATATAGATTTAAAGATTGACACTGTTTGAATTTCCCTCCTATTATTTTTTTTTAAAACATTAGTGTTATTGCACACTCAATGTATGTTAGTACACAGTAAGTAGTTTTGCTTGCAGGCACTCGCGAAGCAAAAAAAACAACAACAAACAAACAAACAAACAAAAAAGCCTTAATTCACTTAACGTCGTTTTTCACTTAACGTCGTTTTTCACTTAACGTCGATTGTCCGGTCCCAATTACGACGTAATTGCGAGGTGCTGATGTGTTTAGATTTCAAATGGATGTATTCAATCTTCATATATAAGTACAGACATAATTTGTTGTCAAGACCATCTCTCACGTTTCCGTTGTATTCTTTGTGTTCCAGTTTTGTACAAACAGTTTAATGCCCTCAAGGAGAAGAATCCTTCCTTAAAGACATTGTTGGCCGTCGGTGGATGGACACACGGGTCACAGCCCTTTACAGGTACGCCCTTACTCCCTCATGTCCCTCTGCAGTTGAGTCCTAATGCAGGCATACCTTTTATGCGTAGGTCCTATCTCAGTTTGTATTCGTTACATCCAGGGCATTCCCCTGTGCAGGTAGGTCCTTACAAATAGCGTTCCTCTACAGGTAGGTACTGATTCAATGATACCATTTTACCAGTAGGTCATTATTTAATCTACCCTTTTCTATAAAACTAGGGCTTAACCGGGTGCAGTTGTTTGGTTTTTTTTACACCGGGTCCGGGTATTTGGAGAAATAGGGCTTCCACACCCTACCTGCCGGCTTTTAAACAATAGGCCTACAGACAGCCCTAAAAACAGTCCTACACCATACTCTTATCTCTTTATTGATTTATTATAATAGTCGCCTCCCTTACATTTTTTTACCTGAGTTCACACGCCACGCATGACAGCCTTTTTCCCCCAAGTACTATTAATCTAAAACATCTGGAGTTGGTTTAGTGGGCGGAAAAAAAAAGGGGGGGGGGTCCAAAAGGAATCAGGATACATCAGAAGCAAAATATATTTAAGAGATAGATTTTAACTTTTTAAATCCAACCCCGTTTCCCATGTTTTACTTTTTAGTACTTCTTACCGTAATTCTTACCGTACATCTTACCGTACCGTTAGGGTCAATATTTCAAAATGTTCTCAAGGAAACCACGGGCAAATATTGTTTTTTTTTAAAATCACTATTTAAACAATCCACTAAAAAGGTATTCAACATTCAACACTATCCAGTTCTGATACTTTGCCCATGGTTTAGTTAAAATTAAATTAATGAACGTTTGAGCTGCACGCGACTAATTAGACATTAAATACATATTGAATCCATTGAATCAAATAAATAGTGTCCTACCAATAAATAAAATTCTGTCTTTTAAAAATATTTTTAGTGTAAAATTGTCTACTTCATATCTAAAAGATCTACTGTCTAAAATTAGATATGGTCCCGTCAGTGGCGTAGGAAAGTGGGTAATTAACCCCCTGGCCACACCTTTTTTTTCCTTTTTATGAAGGAGTTTCATATGTGGCTAGCTGCAGGGGTTTTTCATGCAAGGG
The DNA here is from genome assembly GCA_964033795.1 of Lymnaea stagnalis. Classification (NCBI taxonomy): domain Eukaryota; kingdom Metazoa; phylum Mollusca; class Gastropoda; family Lymnaeidae; genus Lymnaea; species Lymnaea stagnalis. Next base: position 19,910 of record CAXITT010000110.1, on the reverse strand, counting down.
GCGGCAAAATGTTCTGCCCTCCCGGGTGGCAAAATCATGAAATCCGCCCCTGGGTTGTGTGCAACTCTTTCAAAAGTGGGCTAACATTTCGAGAGGGCATGGAAGATGGGAAGGTTGCTTAGGAAACAAAAAAACAGCATTCGCACCGCCTGTCGGCACGTATTGCCTACTGCCTATGTACAAGTTATAGTAATAAGATATTTTATCAAGATTGTATTTTATGCATGGAGAGGATATTGTATCGAGAATTTTCTACAGCTTACCTTAAAGATCTTATATGTCTAATGTGTATCCAAAAGATATGGTGTCTAGCAAAGCAAGTCGACAGAAGTTTACCCAGCATGCCATTGAATATCTCAGGACACATGATTTCGACGGTCTGGATTTGGATTGGGAATATCCAGCCAACAGAGGAAGTCCAGCAGTGGATAGAGAGAGATTCGTCCACTTGGTTCAGGTAATGGCAAGCACATTATGCCTTTATGTGGTCTCTCTGCGGTGCATGTGTCTCTGTGTAGTGGACGTCCAATGAATGTCTTTGGACACACGTGCAGCTTTAAGAACTACAAGAACATCTTCATTTTAAAAATTACAACCTCACTGTGGGATTTTTTTAAAATTTAAATGTGTTTCCAATTTTCTTTTAGGAGCTCCGCGAAGCTTTCGAGGCAGATGCTAAAAAGACTGGAAAAGAGCGATTACTCTTGACTGCAGCCGTGCCAGGAGGAGAGCGTCTAGCAATGTCAGGATACGACGTGAAGACTTTAAATAAGTAAGTTTAGCAAGAAATAAGCATGCTCTAGCCTGTATTTTTGTTTTTAAAAGGTATTAATCATCTTCATGGTAGCCAACCCACAGTGATAAGATATTTAGACTGAAGGCTAAGGGCTGAACGCTACACTTAGGAAACCTTTTTTTATATATTTGACTCTGAAATATTTTTTTTTTTTAATAAATTTCAATAATTTAATAAGTAGTCAAAAAGTCTCACCATGCATCATCTTGTATGTGAAGTTTTAAAAGTGTGGGACAAGCGAGAGTAAACTTAATTTAGCAAGCTTACCATCATCGTATAGGTATCAAATCGTTTGGTTTTTTTTTTCATTCAAAAAGGTATGTGGACTTTTTTAACCTGATGAGCTACGACTTGCACGGTTCATGGAGTCCGATCATCGGTCATCACGCCCCACTGCTGGGCGGAGACAAATGGTTCGAATCAAAATCAGACTCTTTGAATGTGGTAAGTATTTTATAGAATAAAAATCGGACTCTTTGAATGAGATATGTTATCAAAACAAAGTGTTTTATAAAAGATGAACTCGGATTTTTTTTATAGCAACAAAAAGGACTTGGTAGTAGATTAATCGAAATCGATCTATTGATGGTTTCTCTGTTTTATTGAGTTATGGCAGGGTCGAAACCTTTTTAATTTGATAAATACTTCATAGGATATTAGCCCCACTGAATAAGAGGCATTCACACTTATAAAACCTTTGATAAATTATGTGATAATGATGTATTTCAATCTCTCTCTTTCAGGAACAATCTGTTGACCTTTGGCTAAAACTGGGAGCAGAGCCCCAAAAACTGGTGATGGGCCTGGCATTGTACGGGAAGACGTTCAAGCTTTGCACCAAAGGGACAGAACCAGGAGACAAGGGATGCGGGGCAGCTAACCCTGATACAATGAACTATTTTGAGGTTTTCATTACCGGCCATGAGAATAGCTAAACTAACTGAAACTGTATCAAATTAAATCAACCCAAACACCTTGTTAAAATTTGTTGTAAGATTAGCTCACCCCAAATACCATCTTAAAATTTGTTGTATGATTAGCTCACCCCAAACACCATCTTAAAATTTGTTGTATGATTAGCTCACCCCAAACACCATCTTAAAATTTGTTGTATGATTAGCTCACCCCAAACACCATCTTAAAATTTGTTGTATGATTAGCTCACCCCAAATACCATCTTAAAATTTGTTGTATGATTAGCTCACCCCAAACACCATCTTAAAATTTGTTGTATGATTAGCTCACCCCAAATACCATCTTAAACTTTATTGTAGTATTAACAATAAACGCGGAAATGTTAACATCACTGACGTCAGAATGAGATATCAATGTATTCTTTTTTTTTTTTGGATTATTGCAGATCCTGCAGAGATTAAAAGCGGGGAAACTGGAGAAAAAATGGCTGGATAACGAACTAGTGCCCTATGCTTACAGTATGACGGACCGGATCTGGGTGGGCTATGATGATGAGGAGAGTCTCAGGGCAAAAGTAAGGCACCTGCAGCTTAAGTTGCTTGCCCAAAATGTTCTATTCAATTTAACGTCATGCGCAACGGCAAAATTGGTCTAAGCGGCCATTTTATTTTCAAATTGTCCATAGCCAATCAGTTTTAAATTGCACATTTTAAAGGTTAATAATATTGCGTGATTATTTCTGCTATTTGATTGGGAGCAGTCCCCTATACCAGTGGTTCTTAACCATCTTGTAGCACAGCACCCTTTCGCATTCAAAACATTTCTTGCGATCCTGCGTCGTGTTGTTTTTTTTACAAATTTTTTTTTTGGTAGAGTTGTTTCAAACATTTCTGGATCTTTCGGCACCCCAAGGGAATGCCTCGATCTCATACGCCCTGTATAAAACCCCTACCGTGGACTCACCTTGTCGCATAAAACTGTTTATCATTTAAGCAAACCCTGTCCTTCCAAACACAGGTTAACCTCGCCAAAAAGAAACACCTGGCGGGTGTTATGGTGTGGTCCATTGACGGCGACGATTTTTCCGGCAAATTCGGCGACGGGGTCAAGTACCCACTGATGAACGTCATCAAGGACACAATAGAGGGAAAGGAAACATTTAAAAACGTGGACTCGAAGGCAAGATTTTTATTTAGACTTTGTTTTAAAGTTTAGAATATCCTTAAGATTATCTGGATATATTATTATATAGACGCCCTTATCGACGGCTTGCGAATAGTGTTCAATATAGAAGAACCTTATGAATGTATGTCCAAAGTATATTCTGTTTTTTTTTATTGTGGATTCCTTAGTTAGAAATTTAGTGAGAATGTCTCACGAAGACCTCAATTATCAACTCAGTAACGATGAATGTATGGTTTCACTATAATTCAATACATTAAATTAAATTTAAAGCACTCGACTTTTAGCGACATCTAACGCACAAAATAAACAAATTACATGTAAACATCTTTTGAAGTTGCCATGGTAACCAAAGCGATTTTTAAAAAAAAAGCTATTGGTAATAGGTTTGAAATGTTCAAATTATAACATCTCGTGATTATTTTCTTTAAATATTTTAGAGACTTTTTTTCCACCCTTAACAGGATACGAAGAAACTGATTGAGTCAAGGAAGGAAGAGCTGATGAGGAATCTAACCAAAGCTGAGAATGAATTTAAGCCTTTCATCAAGGAGCAGGCTCCCAACAAACTTGGCTCCTTCAGTGAACTCGAGCGGGAATTTTTCAAACCCATGGCCGTGCCCCTTAGGGCGAATATGATGGCCGCTAAAATAATTCCAGAAAAGCTTAATGACAGCTCAATCGTGAACACACCTGAAAACAAGGAGATAAATATTACGATCTACAACACAGGGACGCAACTACGACAACGTCTGAAGCAGAAGAACCAAGACGGGAAATTGAGAAAAAAAGTCGAGATAAGCCTTGTTCCTTTGGCGAAAACAGAAAGCCCCAAGATCCCTGTCAGAATAAACCAACAAGCGAATCAGAGGATCCGAGGTCAGCATAAGAGGCTGTCACTGCAAGATAAGAACTCATCCAGTGTCTACAAGCGGCCGCAAGATTCTGTATACCATTTCCCAACCATTTCGAAATACTCAGCAAAAACAAACCAGTCAGATGATAGCTCGGTAAATCGAAGCAAGAACTCACGCCCGATGAGAGTTGAGAAAAGGGTTCTCGGTATGGAAAAAGTCAGTGGTGAAGTGCCATGGTTTACAGATAAAGATTCTAATTCGCTGAATAATCCCACAGCTCCACCGCCTAATATTGGAGTCAAGGGCGAAACAAGCAACGTCCAGTACATGGGTGTCAAAACGAAACTAAGGAAACGCGCTAAGTCTACGGTATCAAATGTCAACTCGGTTCCTTATTCCAACAGTCTCGGTGGCGTCGTGGAGCGCACATCTGCCGCCAAAAAGGAACAGGGGAAAGGTGTTCAAGATAAGCTCGGTCCTTCGTTTGGTAAATTCGTATCCTTATTGCCAGAAGAACGCGAAGGGCTGGGAACAACTATAGCCTTGAACGGCGAGGGTCCCGAATGGGTCACACGGCTCATGGCCGAGTCGGGGAAAGAGAAATCAGCAAGTAAGTCTGCCAAAAAACAAATGATTGAACCCAAGCTGGCGGCGGCAGAGAGTCATGCGATACCACCTCAAGTAAAGAAAGATTCTAACAAAGTGTACATCACGGCTAGCTCGCCACGGCAACCCAATGAGAGGATAGCTACAAACTCCCACTCGAGTGCTGGTAATCCAGTGAAAACGGGTTCGGGGGGTGACAATGGTAAGGTTTACATTAAGGCGTCGCGTCCGTCCAGCGTACACGTAACGCAGGTAAGAAGCAAGGCACCGAGACGTCACTACATTCCAACCCCGTACAAGTCGATGTCACCGTTTTCAGGCAAGAAAAACGACATAGCTAGGATCATGGAGAAAACTCCGATGATATCCAAGTACTCCTCTAGGCTGGATGATGAACTGCCTAGAATGCGACAGCGAACGGAAGAGAAATCTGGTTATAAATACAAGCTCAAAGGATCTGTCCCCGACAACGACATGGCTGAATTGAAGCAGGAGAAGCAAGGCAAGATCGCAGAGAAATGGTGGGATTCCGATACTACAACTTCTACACAGACGATGACGATATTACAACAAAGAGCAGAGCCGGAGACAAAGGCAAGTGGAAATATCCAACCAAGTGGCGAAAACGTGGAGGAAATTTTAATCAGAAATATTCAACAAACGGAAATCGATCCAAGAAAATCTTGGCTGTCGAAATCCGATCAATCTAAAGAAAAGAAAGATAAAAGCACACCCAATCCAGTTTCATCTCCAGGATATCAAGATAAAATTTCAACCCAAAGATTGATATCTCAAAGTAGCACCTCTGGAACAACAGAGCCCAGTCGAGGATTTTCTACTGAGAACGATGGGGCTCACGCTGCAATAAAAGAAGCAACGACGGAATTCATGAGCAGTACTCAAGATCACCTCGAGTATACAACCCACCCGCCTCTGACGTCCTCAAAAAGCTCAAATATTCAATACAAGAGTAAGAAGCCCTGGTGGACGGTCACGTCAACAAACACAGATGCTCCGAGATCATACAAAAATCCGAAGAAACATGCGGGTGAACAGGGTTTCCCTAAAGTGGGACGAAAGTATCAGGGCGATGTAGCAAATACGTTACACAAAGACCAGCGCGAAATATCCGGCATCCTAGCCACCCCTACAGAAAAGGGAAGTCTTGATATCAGCGTCGTTCCCATCGTGGTAGTGTCGCAAGAGGATATTCACGATGTCGCAAAAGACCTGGAGCGAACACTCAAGGCTGATCTGAAAAAAGACAATGGCAGTTCAAAAATTGGGGCAAACTTGGGTGAACAAATGGGTAGTGATCCAGAAAGTAAACTAAACATGTCCAGGAATGATTTACGGGGCGATAAGAGAACCGAGAGTTCAGATGTAAAACTTAACACCACAAAGAAAGATTTAGAAATAAACAGACCGCTGATGGGTGAAATTAAATCCGGTTACCCGGAAGTGCAGCCTTACCACGCCAAACTGGCTTTGCAAACACTGAAGAACATACCAAGCCCTGAGAAAATTTACCACTACAGACACACTCCGGGTCTCAACGAAGATGGCCACGAGCACCAGCGGGTGAATAAACTTGCTGAGAACGAGGTGCATCACAGAAATGCGGAACAGCCACCAACCATAGGCGGAGCCAGTCCTGACGTCAGAGACTGGAGCAAAATCCGAGATTTATTACGGAACTCAACGATCGTGTCTGAGATTAAATCCAAGCTGGACGAGATTCACAAGAGCGTCACGCGAGATTTGAGCAAAGAACCTTCAGCCCCGCTGACAACAAAAGCACCGGAGGATATCCAGCTCCAACGAGGTTCTGGCAAATGGTTTGATAGAACCAGAAAAGATCAGACATCGCCGCCAGCTGCTATTGAACAAATTGACATTGTATCGCCGACTCCAGTCATTTCTTCCAATTCTCAAACTGTAACAACATCAGCACCAGAAATCAAAGAAACATCGGAGAAGTTGATAGAAAGAATCGTCGGCAAGCGTTCACACTGGTGGGACTCTGACGGAAACAAACCCAAATCAAATTCTGAAATGAACGTCGCAGCACATGATCAGACTAATGCGTCACCCAATGAAACAGAAATTAAACAAGAAACATTTACTGAGACTGGGAATGCAGACCCCAAAGAAGATGCGAATATTTCCGACAATTTAGGCTCAAAAACTCCAAAGTTTTTGCAAAATGAAAACGTGAATGAAGTAAAGGAAGTGGCTCGTGACATCAAAAGTGCAAATGACGCAAACGACCCCTGGTGGAACAAAGATTCGAAGGATAAATCTGACAACCAAAATGAAAATGTGAACTTGGGGTCTTTAAATACTCCAAATAAAGAAGAGTCAAATTTAATTTATCCAAACGCACCAAGCTTTGAAGAAAAAACGGACGCAACGTCAGAGGCAAACAAACATGTTTCTCAAACGGAAGGAGAAAAAATAGTCCTGGATAAATATAGCTACAAAGATAACACGCCATCACTGCCAGCTAACAAACGGTCCAACAGTCAACGGGGTGGAAATTACAAATACATTAAACAGAAATCAGAAACCAAAAGTAAGGTACCCGTCAGCAAAGCTTACAAGAACTCGGCCAATTTTTATGATCAAGGCAAGAGGTCGCAGGCAAAACCCCTGACCCTAAACAACTTACGTCAACAGGGTAGGCCGAGAAATTACAATGGCTACATCGTAAATAATTACAAACGTGATGGCGTAAAGAAAAATTCAGCAGCCAGCAACGATAATGCCTTCAAATATTCAGGAAACAACAAGAAAACTTACAACAGCCAATCAGATGGTGGGAAATTGTATAACGGGAACGGCTGGAGGGACTCGTCAAAAGGTAATGATCAAGTGATGACACAACAAAAGAATGTTCCTGAAAATGAGGCCTTCCAGGTGAGAAAATACTTTTTTATCCCTTAACTTAAAAAAAAAAACTACATATCACTCTTTACTATTCAAACAGCTGTTTGAGGTGAGTAATTGAACTAATTTAGATCAGAAAAATTGTTTTGTGATATTTACGGACACAAAAAAATATAAACTGATATTCTTACTAAACATTTATTATTGTTTTAATGTCATTTCTTGCGACATACCAAGCAAGTTCCATTTTTGAAAAGCAAGTTCATTTATATGAAGCAACTACCTGTTATATTTTAACCAACTTCTTATTTTCTTTCAATGGGCGTTACCAACGCTTTATCTACAAAAACATAATATATTGGTTGGAGAATTACATTCAAGTGCTTGGGATTTCTGGTTTAGGCAACGCTACATAGATGAAGTTTAACCTTAACCTAACTGAATTAATAAGACACAAACAATTTGTGTAAACAAAAAGACACACGTTAAGCTATAGTTAAGATCTTACAAAATACTAGTTCAAACGTTTCAGCTAATGTCTGTCTTCATGAGTACATACACACAAAAAAAGAGTATAATTATAAGTTAAATTTACATAGTATATATATATATATATATATTGTACCCATAACTAAAAATGAAAGAAAAGAAACAAATAAGAATGCGCACAAGTTCCTAACGAATACAATGATCAGAAGAACGGAAAGAAAGTGGGTGGAAGTAGAATATAAAAACCTAATAGGAAAAATACATTTCAGTTATTTACTATTGTAAATTTAGTTGATAATTTATATCGTATAAAAGTCAACATATCAATCATTTTATTTATTTGTTTTCCATATACCTATAATCAGATTTATTACTCATGCACCTTATACCAGTAACTGCAATGTGAAAGTTTCCCTTACGGTTAGCAATGTTTAAATATTTTTAAAAAAAGGAAAAATGTCTTGTTTATTGATGTTGTAAAGGTGTTCTATAAAATGGTCTCGGGGGGGGGGGGGGGGGGTGGGGGCGACGAACTGTCTCCACTACGTATGGTTTCCCCCATTTTTTAAAATAAACTATGGTGTTACTCACGTTGCGATTTGTGCAAGTAAAACCATCTTTGATTCTGAACATTTCAAGAGAGAAAGAGTCATCTTCTGAACTTCAAGCCCATAGGGACATGTGTTACAGTTGCTACTGTTGCAACTTTTAATACCTATATTTACTTTACATCAGGGAGGTTACTTTTAATAACCATGACTCTAAGACTCTTGTCCCTCCGTAAAGCGAAACAAAAAATGAGGTTTTTTGTTGGTTCAAAATATGATTGGTGACAGGGTATGCCATAATCATATACCGGTTTTTAAGAACTAGATAACTAGCCATAAGGTTCTGGGGATGAAAAGTTACAATGAATTTAGACCAATCATCATTTACCGCATGAGTTACTTTAAAATGTATAAAGCTGTATAAACAATACAGCACTATTTATATACATATAAAAATCCCATTTTTTCTCAACTCAGAAAGTACGTTCTTTTATTTTTGTTATTTAGGCCAAGAATACCGTTGTGGAAATAGCCAAGAACACCATTGTGGAAATAGCCAAGAAGCCGAACGAGCAGAAGTCGTATCTCGTTGACAACCAAAACAAAAAGAAAAGCTTGACTGACACAGCTTTAAGTTATGGAACTCTTCAAACTTCGGGTAAATAAAGTATTAGATTTAAACGTTGCTTATTTCATATTAACGTAGATTTTGAAATAAACAATTTATCATGCACTTCATGAGCTGAAGACACAACATCTTATCATTTAAGGAACATGTACACGTGGATGGCTGGAAGTTCATTTAGTAAATGATTTACACGATGAAGGCTAAAAATCCAATGAGACAAACAGCTAGACTGTCATTTGCAGAAAATTATTACTCTAAAGTCATTTACATAAACATTGATAGAAATCATTTACATTGCTTGAAATCTCACCCACAAATGAATTGTTGGCTTTAAGGTAATTTTGTCAATCACATTGAAAACATGCTCTATGGTATTAAATTTGTATATCTATAAAAATAGATTGCAGTAACTCCACAAGATCATCAGAAAACATAGTGTGCATAGTTCAGTTGTCTTCTAAATTCCATTTTAAGCATAAATAAGTGGGCTCCAAAGGTTATCATATACATTTTCGAAATCTAAAGGTGGACCAGCTTCCATTTTAAGAACCACGACGACTGTGAATCGATGTATATATTTTTTTATTTTTTTTGACAGCAAAATAAGCCATTAAGGACAACCTTATAGTAACTCTTAGTTTTTGCGTCAACCAACTGTTTGGATGCTTGTTAACAGCTTGTAAAACAAGTCAGTTGCCATGCCTCACTTTACAACTTATGGAAATTTTGTTACATCCCCAGACAATTTTGTTTGTCCATCGACTTTCGGCATTTACGCTGACCCCGGAGATTGCAGAATGTTTTACCAGTGTGTGTGGTATGTTTCCTTTCATCACGTGTGTGGGCGAGGCACAGCTTGGAATCAAGAGGAGCGCATCTGTGATTGGCCCAAACGAACAGACTGTTTGCTGCCAACAGATGACTTTGTGAATTAGTTGTGTGTTTTCTGTCTTTTATGTTACGTTTTCATCTTATGCTTGACTCGGTGATCGCGTCACAAACTTAAATCCTCAAGGGTAGATAACTAAGCAACTTATGTTCTTTTGTAGTGATCTAAATTGTTCATAAGACATTTCCCAAAAGTGCAGAAATAAAGTTGTGGTAGGATTTTTGATGATGGTATTATAAAATAGTATCAACTTTTATGTGTCAACTATGCAATGATTAAAAATAATGTTCCCCATTTTCCAGACGTGTTATTTCAATATGTTATTTAATAACACATTGATTAATTAAATAGAATTAAAATATTCAACGCGTGAACACATGACATCGGTTTTGTAATTTAGTTAGTCCTTTTGATGAAATTCAAGGAAAATCATACCCCCATTGTTCTTAAAAACAAACAATAAGTTCATTCCCACTTTGTGAATTCACCAGAAAAGTGTCAGGTGAGATTGGCGGTTGGGGGAGGTGGGATTGGCGGTTGGGGGGGGGGGGTGTGAGGAATATGGGCATGGGAAAAATTGGGTTGTTGTTTAAAATCTTTAATTCAATCATGCAGTATGCTTAAACAATTATTTTATTTCTAAAAATTATGTGAACTATTGAAAGTAGTTAGTACCCAAAGGAAATCACGCAATTTTCAATGCACAACCCAAGTCACGTTAAACTTCACATTGTTGTTAGGGCCTGTGTTGGAATTGCATTTGAACGACGTTGCAGTATGGGGACAAGCGTAACGTGGCTAAAAGCGAATTAATAATGGCAATTTCTGGTCGGTAAAACTTGAATACTCTCTTATGTGATTGCTGATCTAAATGTTGGCACTTCTTAAAGGCAAAATTATATCATTTAATTAATGTTGTATTTATTAAATAACATTAAGAAGACTTATAACCATCCAAAAAATACAATGTATATATATATATATATATATCAATCAAAGTCTTACCTTAATTAGATAAAGTTAAGCCTCGGATAGAACGCCCGGTTTACAGGGTTTATTTCTGCTAGACCTCTGGGGGAAAAAGGGGGGGGGGGGGGCGCCCGTCAAAAATATTTACAACAATAAAACAAAATATATTTTTAAAAAATAATACCCAATTGTTAATTAGATAAAGTTAAACCTCGGATAGAACGCCCGGTTTAAAGGGTTTATTTCTGCTAGAACTCAGGGGGAAAAAGGGGGGGGGGACGACCGTCAAAAATATGTACAACAATAAAACAAAATATATTTTTAAAAAATAATACCCAATTGTCATTTTAAAACATTTTTTAAATGAATATTAGTTGGTGTTTAATTTACCGATTACAGTTAGTGGAATCAATTAAATATCGATATGATCGATATATTTGATGATCCGTATATTTAAGGCTAATCTTCTTAGAAGCTTACATTTTTCTATTATAAATATCGCAATGTATCGAAAATTTACCGCGCCCGATCATGAGCCGAAGATATACTTCCAGTTTTTCGCATTTATCTGTATTTTTTATTTAATTATTATTTGCAAAACATTTTTAGAAAGCATAGTAACTGGTGCCTTTAACCGATTGCAATAAGTGGAATCTATAAAATATCGCTAGGCTGGATATATTTGATGCCCCGTATATTTAAGGCTAATCAAGTTATAGTATTCGGGTAGGCCTATATCGCACTGACCGCTCCAGTCTTTCTTCCTTTTCGCATATATCGCTATTTTTTAAATTTATTTTTTGCAACTTCACTAGTTTAAAGACTTTAATGACACCGTATTAAAATACATTAGCACATCTATAAAGGTCTCCAATTTTAATAAAAGTTATTCAAGTATCAAACATGTGCAATCTAATTTCAAATGATAGTTTATCGTTAAAGCATGACTTTAAAATATGGATAGGTGTTAATTATAAATTGTATGATGGCATCATGCTCTTTTTTCTAATTTGGAATTTAAAGGGCGCATACAAATAGTGCACATTTTATCAATTATTATTAAATCAAAAGTACTTTGTTTTCTTTAAATGTTGTACTTTTGTTACATAGGATCCTGAATAACAGATTTTTTACAAAAAATATACTTAGCCTATATTTATAATTATTAATTTCCAAACTGCTTTTTCTCTTTTTAATATCAGAATAATAAACAAACTGCCCCATCCATTTGCATTGCACTCATTTTTATATATTATTTTATTTTAGATGAGAATCCAGTAGAAAGCTAGGCAAACAATGTTTTTAAACTAGCATTTAGATTATCATGCCAATTCTATTTCTTGGTACTGTTATTAAACTTATTAGAAGGGAAAAAAAATAGTATTCATAATTCGCCAATTTAAAATAGATTCTATGGATTTAGTTAAAGATATCTTAAAGTAAAGAGGCAATTTAAGAAAGTTATAGCAGTTTGAAATTCCAAATACAAATTTCAATCTACTGAATATTGGGAAATATTTATGCTGTTTATTTACAATTTTTTTTTAAATTACCAGTTTAAAAAACGTATACACATGTATAGACCTTTCTAATTAACCTGTTGTTGTTTTTTTTTTACTCTGGTAAAACTAGGAAATATTTAGAAAAGGTGGTCTTGGCATTATATTTATAAGTTGTTGTTTTTTTCCCATTTGCGTTTAGCATATAAAATAATGTTTGCAGTGCTTTTTAGTGATGGCATCCTTTTTAATTATTTATATTTAAATTTCATTTATTAATTAGGTAGCTATCCGCCAAAATAATGTAAATAAAAAATAAAAGCCACATTACTATGTTAGTAATGTTAATATTTTTCTGCATAACACAGGCAGGTCAAGTAGGCCTACTCAGGTCAAGTACTTTTACGTTTTGCCAAACCATGCAATGAAAGATAATTATGAAAATATCCACATCACATCTTTAAGGCCTTCAAAATACCTGAGGCACCCTGCAGTCGTAGGGGTTGATGGGCCAGCACGATGGCTCTAAGGTTAAGTGACACCTTCCCTTCTTAACTAGGATCTCTTCCGTTGCTCTCCAGTTAAATGCAGAATGTTGCAAAACTGTTTTAGGATATGTGATAAAATGCAATCTTTTATTTTGAATTTATCAAAAATTTTCTGGGGGCTATAAAGATTTAAGGGCCGAGAATAATCTAGGGCAAAAGCTTACCCTCTGCGGGGATAGAACTGGAGAGAACTTAGATGTCTTTGGTCATTATTATGGCTAATTTTGGCGCTTCCCACCCGAAAGTTTGAAATGCCACCTCGAAATTGTCTGTAAGAAAGAACAAATTCAAGTATGCACCAAAATAATGCATAGCTACAATTTGAGTTTGTACGACTGTCTTTAGAACTCCAAATTATACACACCTTCCCTTTATGCTGATCAATGGTACAGTATGGGGTTGATTAAAAGCTTGTGCCAAATGCTTACTCTGGGGAGCGCCAAGAACGGAGTGAATTCATTTTATTTTTGACACTGGGTGTCCTAACGCCTCGCACAAAACCATAAAAATGTCCATCCCTGTTCAAAAGGTATAATAGAAATATTAAATTCGAGTATACTTAAAAATACACCTCTTGATTTTGAAATAATCAAAAAATTTCTAATTAGCAGGCTCCCCAAACCCCTCCACCGATCAAGATTCATCGACACACTCAATGTCCGAACTAATTTCCGATGATAATAATCGCCGATTTTTTTATAGATAGATACACTGCCTAGTGGCGTAGCTACTAATAGTGCTGCCATGAGCGGCCAAATAGTTTTGCCGTCCTCCCTTTCACGATACAAACACTGCAGTTGTAAAAAAAATGCCACATAAGCATATAAAGAAAAAATTGACACTTTTGTGGATCCACCCTATTACGACGCCGCTAGCAGGGGCGTATCTACAGTGTTTAGCGTCAGGGTACAAGATTCATTTTTACGCCCTCCATCAACTATGAAACCCATTATTTTCAGCCATTAAATACCATCAAAGCCCATTTTTGCCCACGGACGTATGTCCCATCCGACAGCCCTAAGCTACACCTCTGGCACTGCCCCCCCCCGCGAAAATCTGAAGCCCCCCCTTCCCCCCCCCCCACGGGGGAAAATTTCTGAAAGAAAAAACACGGCCCGGGTTAACGAACACATGTAGTTGTCACAGATGGGATGGTATTATGAGGTATGTTCTACTGCCCCCCCCCCGCGAAAATCTGAAGCCCCCCCCTCCCCCCCCCCCCACGGGGGAAAATTTCTGAAAGAAAAAACACGGCCCGGGTTAACGAACACATGTAGTTGTCACAGATGGGATGGTATTATGAGGTATGACCGTACTTATAGTCATGTACCGCGTGGCATTGGTGCTGTTGTGAATAGTACGGGACCGTTCCTCTCTGAGATGGTTTACTTGTCCAGGCGTTGAGAAGTACGACCAAGAGAGCACAGAACACGAATGAATGACTAAACAACTCCTCATTAACAGTTATAAGTAAAAGATGTATTGATCACTATAGTAAGATTGTAATGTCTCTTTTTCTAACTGTTAACACTTCGCTGTCTATCCCTAATTCTATCTCTGACCACAGCTAGTAACACTACGTCTGTTACAACAGAACAACCGTCCAGGAAACTCTCCCTTTGCCTTTTGTCACGTTGAGTTCCATGTTATATTATACCATTCTCTATCTCCCTAGGTGGTCAAAGAGTGCTGGCAATTAACCCATCCATACCCCCCCCCTCATTTCCGGTCAATTAGGAACTTCCGTCGCTCACACCAAAATTATCACGCGAAGTCTGGAAGTCCTGAGACATAATATTTTGGAAAGAAACATCCCTTTAATCTAAAAGATACGAGGATCTATTAACCTTACCCCTTGCGCCTGCCAACTCCCTCCCCAAAATCACAGCAATTTCCATCCACCCCATAACTTGTCTGGAGAACAACGGAGCTCTGTTGTTAACCCCCGCCCCAGTCATTTGTGACAGTAGTAATGACGAAGCAGTGTTCGTAAGATTAAGTTAATCGAGTAAACCAATGAGTTAGCATCAATGAGTATTTACCAGGGCCGTCTTAAGAACATAGGGGACCCTATGGGCACAGCAATGCACTGGGGCAACCAGCAACACAACACACCAGGGTCGTTAGAAGGGGGAGGAAGTGGGGAACTCGCCCCATGCTCAAACAGTGGGGGGGGGCGCACACAGTTGTTGCTCCCAACCCAACTCACCAAGAGGAATAACATTGTAAAATAAGAATAAACATTCAATAAGGTTAAAAATAGGTTAATTCCACTTATTTATACACAAAAAATAATTCCTTCCAGTGCAATAATGGTTTTAAAACATAATCAGAAGTACATTATAATTTATCCCAGATGATGATAAATTATCAGGTTCTCCATTTTATGACAAAGTCTTTCTGCCTCACGCCTCGTTTTTCTTTCCCTGATCAGTGTCAGCTGGTACAGAGTACAGAGCATCTTGTATTTTTTTCGAAACGTTGGCGGCATCAAAATGTGCCGACTATCTTGTGTCAGACAGATGCTTTAAGACAACGAGAGATTTTCCTAATGACGATACCAGAACATTCCAACAATGTTTGGAAGCTGAGAAAAGGTTATATAGGCGCTGTAGAAAGTCAAAGAATTTTCCAACTTGTAGACAACAATCTGCTGCTTTTAAGCCCACTAAGTTCAGGCTGTTTCCAGCACAAGATACATACACGGCAAACTCGTGCTTGCAATCCAGTGTAGCGTCCAAGCAAATACATTTTAAGCTTCGTCATACGATTGACCAAGGCAAATTGAAGGCGAAAGGTTGCAGTCACGATTCTGAGACAATGATGGCCCACCCCGAATTCATTACTGAACTGTACAAGTGTTCTTAATATTCCATAGCCCGGGATCTGTGTGGTGAATTACACATTCTCGTTTTCTGACACAGCTTTGTGTTTTTCAATTTTTACAATTTCCCCAGCAGAGTAAATAGGTAATGGTATTGTCTGGAACTAGATGGCTGGATCCAATAGAGGATGTAGATGAGGCTTTTTTATTTTGATGAGCAGTTTTAGCCCCTAATATTTCTATTGGATTTAACCAAGATGTTATTGTTAATTTTGCAAGTTTACCCGTTTTCCTTGTCTCCTCAGCTCTTTTTCTCTTCTGTGCTCCAATTACAAAACTAATTTTTATTCCTGGTTAAGGGGTTAAACACGTAGAAATATATTCATTGGTTACAACTATTTCTATAGTAATAGCAGCAATCCGTTTAATAGATACCAGCAATTATTTTTAAAAAAATGGATTTGTCTAACCTTCAGACTGACACGTACCCCGCTAAAAACGAACATCGGGAAATCATCAATAGAAATGGTGCCATTCATTAATAAAAATCGATCTCTGTGTTTGAAATACCTGTTATGTAAGATGAAAATGACTTTGAGCTTTAAACAGTGAGCACAAATTATGTCTAAATGCCTATATATTTTTGCCTACAGCTCAGACATACTTTGACTGTTGGGTTATATTTATCATCTACATATGTTTTTCAGACACAGAATACAAAATATTTTTCTGTTGAAAAAATATAAATTTATTTGGGTTTTGTTTTTTAAAAATAAAGTTACTTTTAAAAAGAATTATTCATTGGTGACCTACAAATTCCTGATATAATGCTAATTAAATTCAAGAGTACTTAACTGATGCTAGAATAGATTTTTCTCCACTAATTTCACTACGGAGCACAGGCGTATTACCGCCCGAGCCAACATCTTTGTCTAACATGATTGTAAACAAATAATCTAACTTTATTATTTTTTCGATTCATATCTGGGAAAAGTAAAACTTGTTGAAGAGAGTTATTCCCCTTTAAAAGTTTTAAAAGTATCCAACTTGTGATTCGCTTTTTATAATATTAATTTTGGAACGTGCTGATGAAATCGTGAGTTAAAATTTGGAATCGTGCTGTCCACTGATTTTTAAATCAAATTTAATTGCCAAAACTTTTCAATATTCATTAACAATATTTGTAACATGAAGCCCTTATAAGATTGAGTCTCCTAGAAACAAGGGGCTCCCTAGAAGCGCGGGGCGCTGAGCAAGTGCCAACTGTGCCCATGCCTTAAGACGGCACTGGTATTGACTTGCAATTATTAAGTCAGCAGGGTTTAATTTCAGCTCCAAATACACCGTCTCGATATATCTAAGAGAAATACAACATAGAAAACCATATACTTTACACAAGAATGATTCGTGTCCAAGTATAAGGACAATGTCAGAAGGAAACTAGACGAAAATTAAATTTATTTGCAGGGTAATTTATTTTCAAATTAAATGACAACATCATAAGATTCAAATAACAATGATATAAATTATACATAACAAGATGTAGTCGCAAACCAACTATAACAATGCGGGACGAAGTTAAGTCATATTTGGGTGTTAGGTTATTCAAGTTCTTTCCTAAAAGTTTTTTTTTAATATCTGGATGAGAAATGGTATTGTATAGCTGCAGTGCTGGATTGGCACTCCCCCGAGGACACCAGGCAGTCGTCATTGTGTGCCTCACCTCTCGAAAATTTTTATCTTTATGTCATATCAGCAGTGATGTAGCTGGGGATGCTGCCACCCGGGGCTGGTCGAGCATTTTACCGCCTGCCTTCAATGACAAAATCTCGGCAGTTGGCCGAAAAAAGCCAGGCCTCATTAATGGGATTTCAAATATACAGATAACCTCTCATCCACATCACACTGAGTTCCAGTAAACCCTTTGATTGACAAATAAAATTGTTATTTATATTATGTTTTAGCCAATGTTCGGTTATTAATGCATTTACCCTATTCGTTGACCTTGTAATAGTAGCCTAATTATTATTTTTTAAATTTATTTATTTATTTTTTTTTTTGCATCCCTGATCTCATCACCGGCCTCTCAGTCTCCCTTTTGTGAAATCCGTCGTAATAAAATTCGCTTGTGCTGTTTCTCCTACTTTTTAAAATTCATATAATTCTATTATTTCGTAATTAATACATTGGTCAAAATATTAATGAGAAAATTGCTCGTTATAAAAGCCCAATACCTAATTAAACTGCTGAAAATTTGAAGGCTTAACTTTACAGGTAAAAAAGTTATGGCATTTGGAATATTGACAACTGGTGCTACGTTATTAATGAAATGTACGTACCCTCTGTTCGTCAAATCGCACGCATTAATATATTTATCGTAGAATTTGCATAACAATGATTTATTGTTAAAGCCCAAAACTTAATTGAAATGAGTTGCAAGTTTCATAGCTAACTTTGCTGATAAAAAGTTATCGCATTCTTCGATCACAGATTTTTGGAAATTGTTTACTAAGGCTAAACTAGGAAAAAATATTTCACTAAAAATGCGATAACTTTTAGAATATAATATAGAAAGATAGACTAAACTTAGTATCAATGGAAAGGAAATGCGGAGTCCTTTCTAATGATATAAGTTTCATTAATATATATCAACTTTGAAAGTTTTAGAGAAGTTCCTAGTATGGAGATGTCCGTAATGCCTATCCATGGACCCTACATAACATCATTACATGTATGTTTAAGATTCCATTAAAAGAATGTCGCGACAGTCGTCGGCTCTTTTTGTAGTGTCCATTTAATACTATTAAATTTTGTCAGCTTTAGTGCCACTGGTTTATTATAGAAGTTGTTACACTTTTTTAAAAAGTTAGGTCAAGTTCCTCTAAACCTAACCATTTATATGATAGGTTATATTTTAAGCCACCCCCACCCCATCTAAATACTAATTCACAATGCTTAAGCTACGACGCGTTTCAGATATTAAAGCATTTGAAATGTACTAACTGAACTGACCCCATTCAATTTCAATCCAAAGCCAAAGTGCAGTGCACATTTCATCACGCAACTATGACTATACCACTTCATTCTTCATTGACGAAATGTGTACCTATAAATAGCAACA
Source organism: Lymnaea stagnalis (assembly GCA_964033795.1). Classification (NCBI taxonomy): domain Eukaryota; kingdom Metazoa; phylum Mollusca; class Gastropoda; family Lymnaeidae; genus Lymnaea; species Lymnaea stagnalis. Next base: position 1,150 of record CAXITT010000110.1, on the reverse strand, counting down.
GTTGCATCAACAAATAAATGTATACGAACTTTTAATATTTGATGTTCTCTTTATTCAAAGTCATTGTTAAAATTTTGTCTAAAATCTTGTTTGACCCTCTACCTTGTGAATAAATTTTATTGATTTTAATTCATTAAGATTTTGGGAGGAGGGGGGAAGGGCCCGCTTTAAAAAAAAATATTATGCCCATTACAAAAAAAAAAATGTGAGATTACGAGCTATCTAGTATTCACTGCGCATGTCCATGACCTCGTTTGGATAATTTATTTTTGTTTTTATAATAAGCGCAGTTCATAGATTCAGTGAACACTTTTCGCAATCCTGATCCAGCGGTAAAGACAAACTCAAAACTCTATCAGAGAGCATTTCTCACTGTGAGTAGAGCCTACATTTTTTTAATTGTTTTATTCTTATTTTGTGTTCCACAAATTCATAGTGTGAAAATTATAGACAATATTTATACTAGTATGTCTATAATTTAATAAGTTATTAATATAATAAGCATACTATCTATACTATACTACTTTTACCAAGTAATGATGAATGGATATTTACCATCTTACATATATTATAATATTATTTAATATATAATTATACAATATAAACCTACTGATACTGAACTGGCTAGAAAGGAAAGCAAGAATAAGAATGACGTTAAAAAATTATCTGCAAATTTATAATATAATCTGTTTCGTATTAATTATTATGAATGGGTATTAATATTAAATTATATAATATAGACTTCGATATAATATATTATTAGACATTATAGTATAGTTATTTCATACAATGTACATGTATTATATTATAATGTATTCATTTGTTTTGTTAAAACTATTACTGTTACACTTTAAAAGACCATAGTTAATGTTGTTTAAAACTGTTTCTTTATTTTATAGTATAGGTCATTAAAACTAGGGTATCCAGCCAAATTAAAAGTTAATATGGTCCAAGTCCAAGAGAGCTGGAAATTGCAAGGGGTGCAATTGGATTTAGTTCATGCTAACCACATGCTGTCCCAATAGGTAAGATGTTATTCCACAGACATGCTTCTAATATAATTCTATTGTACCTATATAATATACATCATATTATTTTAAGTTATAGGCTACATTTAGATCTATATTTTTTTACATACTCAATTTGCTAT
>CAXITT010000109.1:1453933-1528943 GCA_964033795.1 Lymnaea stagnalis | reverse complement strand
GAAAAAATGGGGGGGGGGGGGGGGGGGGGGGGGTATTTCTGACTAAACCCGACGCTATATTATACAACTAGGTATTTGGAAACTTGTTCACGTACACGTTACTACGGGTTCATTATTCTTTGTCTTTACTTTTGTGTGCGTTCACGTGGCCAATTTGGTGTGGTATTTTAAACAACTATGAGCATTATAACGACGAATGTAAATGAAATAAGGTATTGAATAAGCCTAGGGCTTTTTAATTTTTAATTTTTTGTTTAATTGAACAAAAATGGTTATAGAAATGTTACCATTATTTTAGTGTTTTTTCACAATACTAATGACCTTTGCCAATTACACTATATATATGAGGATCGAGGATCAGAATGATACATCAAATTGAATGTCACAAATGAATGAGTTGAACAAAACCTAGATTTTCAAAAACTTTTTTTAAAAACATTAAAACAAAAGTAATAATACATTTATTAACATTCCCTTAGAGTTTATTTTTTTTTTTGTTTACAAAACTATGTACCTTTGCTTAAGCCTAAATGTAATTTTATTTTTGGAGATATTGGACGAATGGATCTTCCTGCAGCTGTGAGTAGCTTACGCAGAGGGCTAGTCATATCGGACAGCTGTAATGACTATCGGATTGCCGGCCGACAGACAGACAGAGTGACATTCTGACTTCTAGTATTGGCTTTTATTGTCCATTGGCTTGTACGAAAATTTTGTATTGTTGCGTTTGGTATTTTAATGTGGAAACATATAAATTGTCATATAGGGTTGACTTTGTACCGCACTTCGAGCCTTAATTAGGGATGAAGCGTGTTTTGAAATGAACTTTAGTATTATTATTATTATTAGATGATCGAAAGCCTAAATCCCTTAAATTTTATGTTTCTGCTGAAACGGACACTACACTGAAAGTGATAACAGTACAGCTTTCGGCGCCGAAACCGAATTTTAGTAGGCCTCTAGTTAAACAGGTAGGGAATTTTAACATAGCGTTGCAATGGTAGCAATGTGTGCCCTTTTCTTTAAAAGGTAGCAATTAGTTACTAAGCTTTACTATCAAAGCAATTTTTAAAAACTTATTATTCAAATGGTAGAAAATTGTGACAAAGCTTTCAAATGGTAGCAATTGTTCGAAAAAGGGTGTAAATAAAAAAAAATGTTTTTTATAATGATCTTAGTGACGCAATATCTCAAGCGCCGGCAACGTATTCGGTTGAACCTGATTAGTATACATGTATTTTGAGATTGTTCTGTGTACTGTACATCATTTGGTCCTTCCAAAACACTTTTACCGAGACCGTAACGTGAACCATACTTGACCCAGTGGAAAATACCAAAAGGCTGGATTCATATAAAAATGGAAACTAAGATGCACATCTACAGAACAGCGCGAAGTGTAAAGTAGTGTACTAAAGAAATATTTTCTAAAATAACTACATATTCTAAAATCGTCACATAGTTCATCATCATCATAATCATCATCATCATGTCCCTTTGTCCTTGGATCGTTGGGGCGCCACAGATGACATGAAACGTATCCTCTGCCATTAATCGTTCATTTTCTGCACTTCGCACAGCATCGCCTAGTTTTACATAGTTAATAGAGGCCATCTAATGTTTTTCATTTAGCCATAACGCGTGTTCTCAGTAGTTTTAACATCATGTAGGCATATAAAAGTTTTGACTCATGCACGTCTTCAGAAAAGATTGAAAAACTTTGGTGTGTTTAATATCTGTTACATCCCACATAAGAGCACTTCCACTCAGGCCTCAATCTGGATTTGTTACATATAATAGTTTTAAAAGGAATATGCATTCAATAACCAATGTATTTACGATAACAACAGTTTATTAGCAAATATTCGTCAAAGACTTTTTATGTCAGTGTGTATGCAGATGTTTTTTATACGTATTAAGTGACAAAACATAAAACATCTTGTATAATTTGTATGCAATATTGTGTAAGTTAACAAAGATGGTTTTCTTTTAAATGTTTTGAAGGTGTACAACATGAGGAATCTTCCATGTTTAGCTGGATTTATTAGCTGGATTCTTCACTGCGCCATCTTCTTGTTAGTTACAGGTAAAACTAACCTAAACATAATTTACGATGTAGATTGGTTGATGGTTTTTGCTAGCCATTAACATAATAGAACGCCAAAGATGCTATAAAAGCTTGATGATTGACTGCTTTCTTATAATTGGTGTTTGACTTTATCGTTTTTATAGCTGATGGTTCCCCAACCACTGACTGCCCTACAGGATGGTTCGGACGAAACTGCCAATACGTATGTCACTGTGACCCTTCTAAGACGTGTGCTAGAGATGGTGCGTGTCCGAAGTGTGAGCAGGGTTGGTTTGGACCAACTTGCCAATACGGTAATAGAATCAAGAGCCTCTAGAGATACCCAGCAACGGAATATGTGTTTTGCCGAACAACAACAAAAAATTTTTGTCTTCGTTTTTCCACACCAACTCCATTGTTGTTTCTAAAGTTTAAGCATGGATATAGTCCTTTTTAAGATTATTTCATATACTCCATGATATCCAGAGTACAATATGTATCAATGGTAATATTTATAGGGAAAGCTTATACCGCAACATTCTTAATGGTTTTATTTCTCCCACGTGGCAAACGTAATTTTCTTCAGTTGAATGTCTTAAAAACCAAAGAAATGTTTGCTTCTTTTAAGAGGGGGTTTCATGAAATTGCAGATCTAACAATACAAAACCAAAGTATAGATTGACAAATAAAGGTGTTCACTAGTAATTGTAGCGCACCGAATAATGTCTTTAACTGCGCGCGCTGTGTCTTCTGTGGTGTTTGAAATAGTGAACGACTCTCCCGTCTTTAGGATTGTGATGTCTGGTGAGACATGAATCGAGGAGCTGTGACGTAGTGTCTATAGTTTGTCTTTTGTTTACTTACTATTCGTTTGGTAGATGGTGAGAGAATATTGTGAATGAAGGTTTGTACTAAATTCTTTTACTTATAACAAGCAAGTAGAGACAAAAAAGTAATTAGATGTCACCATATAGAGCAGATGGAGACAAATAAGTACATAGGTGTTACCGTATAGAGCAAATAGAGACTAATAAGTAACTAGGTCACCTTGGAGAGCAGATAGAAAGAAATAAGTGCATAGATGTTACCGTATAGAGTAAGCAGAGACAAATAAGTAACTAGGTGTCACCTTGTAGTGCAGATAGAAAGAAATGAAAACATAGATGTCGCCACATAAAGCAAGTAGAAACCAATAAGTCTCTAGGTGTCACCACATAGGTGTCACCACATAGGCGTCACCACATAGGTGTCACCACATAGGTGTCACCACATAGGTGTCACCACATAGGCGTCACCACATAGGTGTCACCACATAGGTGTCACCACATAGGTATCACCACATAGGTGTCACCACATAGGTGTCGTGGTGTTTCAGGTGAAGCGATAAATTCCCACTCCAGCATGTAATACTGAAGGTCAGCAGTCTTCTTCTATGTATATATTAAGACACCACGATCAATTTATTGACCATTCTGTCTCCTATGCATGTAGAGGGGATTAGCAATGTTTCTGTGCCTGGTGTTAATGAGGATATTTCACTGGTTGCAAGGGCTACTTAGTTAGGGTTGGAAGGCCTGAGGCGATAGACGCAAATGTGTCAAGTGTTTTCACCTCAACTGTTCCTTTTGGAAGCTTTTTCCAGTCCCTGATTGTCTTTGGCAGGAATGAGCAGTTCCTTTACAGGCTTCTCGCTGGGATGAGCCGGAACTGCCTGTCATGGCCTCTTCGCGGTCTATGGGGGAGAGGGACGAGTTTCTGTTTAATGCTGAAGCAGTGGACCAGCCCATTAGTTGTCTGTCGATTCACTGTAGAATATGTTAATATATTCTTTTTTGATGGCAAACTTTGGTGGGGATTTCTTCATTTCTTCATTGATGGGCACCTGCGGGAGTTGACCTATAGCCTCGTCCCAGAAGACTGAATGGCGATATAGGAAGGCATCAATGTGTTCTGTCAAGCTTCCGACACCTTGTTTATTACTCAAAATTCAAAGTTTACTCATCAGCACACAGAAGTTGGGATGATCCTGATGAAGTAGGGCCGTAGTTTTTCTTTGAGAGCTGTGTAGAAATTTCTGAGATGCTGTAGCTCCACATTGCCGTGGATCGCATCAGTCAGGTCACTCAACCATTTATCCTTTCTTTGTGACTCAACCATTTATCCTGCCCTTGTCACTCAACCATTTATCCTGCCCTTGTCACTCAACCATTGATCCCGCCTTTGTCACTCAACCATTGATCCCGCCTTTGTCACTCAACCATTTATCCTGCCCTTGTCAGTTAATCATGTATCCTGCCCTTGTCATTCAACCATTTATCCCGCATTAGACTTAGTTTTTGCTGTTCCTATTTCTGTTTTTGAAAGCGTTTATCTTGGGAATTGTATTCGAGTTTTTAAGAAAGAAGTTGTGAAGACGGTATTTTTTTTCCCCATGTCCCAGTTTTTTTTTAGTTATAAATAATACTCGAGATGATGCGGCTAATTAGTGAGTAATTATAATCTCAACATTCCCAATGTCCACAACATTAAATATTTATCACAGCAACATTGCCAATGTCCACAACATTAAATATTTATCACAGCAACATTATGGTCCTTTAAAACACATAACTAAAGATGCAATTTCTATTATACTTCCATAACATAATCTTCCTTTATTTTAGAATGTCGTTAATAAAATCTGGATACATGGTCAACGGCCTCTGTTCACTCTTCACACTTAGTATTCTTTTTTTCTAATCCAAGCAAACACTCTGTTCGAAACGTCTTCACAATTTGAAACACTCTATATAATATTCATAATAAATGGTTCGCATTTTATTGGTCTTTCATTAGAGGTTCAAATTTGTGACCCTCCAGTAGCTGCTTGATTACCATACAGTTGGCATCGAAATATTCCAGATGGTTTTTGGAGCTTAGTCTCAGAAACGCCATAGAGGTGTTATTCATTATTGCTTTCAGTTGTTCAAAATCCAATTCGAAGTTGTGATTGGCTAGAGATTTAAATTTCAAACCTTTTAGAGCATCAAAACAAAAAAAACAAAACAAAAAAATTAAAAATTGTGATAGTCTGGCTATTTAAATAGATGCGTTCAGACGTTTGGGATCTTCTTCCAATTTGGTCGTCTGGTAGATTATGTAAGTAAAGGTTGATGTTAATGGTGAGGAGACGATTCTCTGTCCAACAGTCTGCACCACATGCGGGTTTGGTTACATGCACGTCTCGACTTCCTTACTCTGCTTGATAACATGGTCGATGTGATGCCCAATGTTTTAGCCATGGTGCATCCAGGATGTCCGATTACGTGTGGTAAGGTAAAATACTTTATTAGTAACATCAGTTCGTGCTTAGCGCAAGTCTGTACCAAATGGAGACCGATACTGTTGGAAGATCGTCTTCCGGACTTTCCAAGTACCCCATCCCAAACGGTGTGATCACGGCCAACTCAGGCATTGCAGTCACCAAGATTATGAACTTTTCCTTCTTTGTAACATAAGCTATGACAGCGTCAAGAGCCTCATAGAACTTGGTACTTACTTCGCCCGTTTTAATAATAGCAGAGTTCGCCATTTCCTGCAGGCCAGGATTCAATAAGGGCTGAACTACCTACCTTGTACGTGGCTAGTTCATATCCAATTGGCAATTCAAAAACACTTTACTTAAGTTTGATTTATTTTGACCACTCTTTCTCCCGTTACCTATAATTCATATATCTATATATCCTGTGTTGTAGTAGTGGCTCGATCACAATTGTGTGCTGTTTAATTATTGATATAATTACTGCTATAAAAGCATGAGGCATTTTCGCAGATTGCATCACTACATATTTTATTTGCACAATACGATACACAATCAGAAATAAATCTCCAGGCTTGAGTAATATACTTGTCATTATCGTATACACCTCACGTATATCATAATACACTCAAATCGACGATAGCTCTTCCGATGCTATGAGATATATATTTCCAAGCGCAAAAATTTCATAATTCCAACTTGACCTTGATCATTCGAATAATTTCAAGACCTTCGCTTCCTTTCCTTCTGCGCATGATATTGACAAAATAAACTTTTCATTATTTTAAATATCGAGCAGCCACACTTTGTCATTTGAAACATGTTTATAATCTTGTTTTACAGTTGACCTATTTCAATTTGGGCGCATTTCATCTGCAACGATAAAAACTAACTCGAAATCTGAGTATGGAACGTGTGGATCATACAATCAGTGGATACTCGTCCAGTGGGATAATCCATATTTCTTCACCTGGTTAAGGCTTAAGTTCGGCGGCGATATTCAAGGTAATCACGAAGTGAACTTTTTTTACAGTTGCTATTGTGGTGTCCCCGACTTTACAGTTACATTGCGCCCACTTCAGAACATGGCTTGATAATATATCATGTGTTACGTATGTGGTAACATATGGAAGTTAACGCAATGCATGATACGTATGTGTTACATTTGGAAAATAGCGTAATGCATAAGCATGTTTCATTTTAAAAATATAAACTAAATTTGGTAAGAAAAACAAATAAAGCTCATGTACCACTTATAGTTTAGCTTTACATCTAAAAAATTATAAAGCTATTTTTTTTTTAAAGTATGTAAAATCTGTTAGCTTATATTTGGTAAACTAAATAGACGCTCTATTTTATTTAAACAATCAATATCAATTTTTTTTAAAATCACTATTATAAATATTTCGCCAAATTCATTTTCGTAACAAGTAAAAATAATGTAATATAGTGCAAGCTAGAAATGTTTTAATAACTTCATGACAGGATTGGGTGACATCAAAATAACACTGAAAGAAACAAACAACAACGATGGCACGGGGAAAACAATGCTGGACTGTACCAACCAGAGGACAGCTCAAGTGGACAGCAAGACGGTGGACATCTATTGCGATGTGGATCTGGCTGTAAAGCAAGTCAACATATCAGGACCCCAGCTGGCGTCTTTATGTGATGTCTACATCAGCGGTGGTGAGTATCATCTTTATGTGTCGTCTATATCAGTGGAGGTGAGTATCATCTTTATGTGTCGTCTATATCAGTGGAGGTGAGTATCATCTTTATGTGCTGTCTATATCAGTGGAGGTGAGTATCATCTTTATGTGCTGTCTATATCAGTGGAGGTGAGTATCATCTTTATGTGCTGTCTATATCAGTGGAGGTGAGTATCATCTTAATGTTGCGTCTATATCAGTGGAGGTGAGTATCATCTTTACGTTGCGTCTATATCAGTGGAGGTGAGTATCATCTTTATGTGCTGTCTATATCAGTGGAGGTGAGTATCATCTAAATGTTGCGTCTATATCAGTGGAGGTGAGTATCATCTTTACGTTGCGTCTATATCAGTGGAGGTGAGTATCATCTTTATGTGCCGTCTATATCAGTGGAGGTGAGTATCATCTTTATGTGCCGTCTATATCAGTGGAGGTGAGTATCATCTTTATGTGCTGTCTATATCAGTGGAGGTGAGTATCATCTTTATGTTGCGTCTATATCAGTGGAGGTGAGTATCATCTTTATGGTCCGTCTATATCAGTGGAGGTGAGTATCATCTTTATGTGTCGTCTATATCAGTGGAGGTGAGTATCATCTTTATGTGCCGTCTATATCAGTGGAGGTGAGTATCATCTTTATGTTGCGTCTATATCAGTGAGGTGAGTATCATCTTTATGTTGCGTCTATATCAGTGGAGGTGAGTATCATCTTTATGTGCCGTCTATATCAGTGGAGGTGAGTATCATCTTTATGTTGATTCTATATCAGTGGAGGTGAGTATCCTCTTTATGTGCCGTCTATATCAGTGGACGTGAGTATCATCTTTATGTGCCGTCTATATCAGCGGTGGTGATTATCATCTTTATGTTGCTTCTATATCAGCGGTGGTGAGTATCATCTTTATGTGCCGTCTATATCAGTGGAGGTGAGTATCATTTCTTACAACGAATTGGAAGTACAATCCGTATGTTACAACGTGTTAGAGCTATGGGATAAAGACAGTAAATCCAAATAAGCAAGATGGAGCCATCAAATAGCACAGTGAAGCGTTGACTTGTATTGATGGTTGATACTAACCAAAGAAACTTTCATACGCCATGTAAAAGATTGAACTATTGTTTTTCAACTTTTCAACTACATTGGGACTTTAGGTTTTGATATATCTATGTATGTGTGCCCACAATTAAAACGTAGCCCCACTTTTCCAAGAACGTTATTCTTCACAAAGTGGAAACGGAAATGTAATAAATATTACTAACGCATTTATTTTACACGTTCTTGAACTGGGAACTGTTAAGGGAAAAAATGTGGCTTCATTATTAAATCATTAATATTATCTTTGATATTTTTTATGTGTTTCTGGTGCGGTGGCATACTTTTCCGACGGCTAATTGAACCACTTCCCGTCAACCTACCGAGCTGAAACTTGGCACATAATATTGTTGCCGATTCTGTTAAATTTTCAGCACCAATTCCCCCCCCCCCCAAAAAAAAACAAAAACAAAACAAAAACAAACAGTTTTCCCTGTTTTTCAAGACGATGATTAAAAATATATGATGCACACTGATTTCACAAATAAAAATTCCCGATAACTGCACTAAATTAGATTCTTAAAACATATATTGCAAATGCTTTTTTGTGTAATATTTTCTTTTTTTTTTCCCCGAAATGTTGGTGAAATACATCTCTGCTGTAAAATCGGATGGGACATTAAAATGTTTAAATGAAATAAAGTAATAACAAGGTATATAAAGGATTGATACAAACATTTCGTTTTTTGAGGTAGTTTCATTAAGATTAAATTTGCATGGGTGTAAAGTTATATGTTTTTAGAACATCTTTGCCCCTTAAATATGCACACACTCTCTTTCTTTCGCTTTGAATATCATATTCAAAATATATTTACAATACATTCTTTAAAATTAACCAATTGTTTATCCCTAAACAAATATGTCCTCCCCCATTAACTGTGTCTTTTAAAAATTAAGACCATCCTGATGTCCTTAGTTGTCAAGAAAATCTCCTCCTTTATTTTCCACTCTTCATCCTTTTTGAAGTATGGTATGCTTATGTAAATGTACCCACTGGTTGTCAAAGCCTTTGAAATAAATTTTCTTAAATCGATACAACAATTTTTTTTTTTTAAATTGAATAGATCACTTCTTTTCACCACTGTAAACAATATCATTGCACTTGAAGATAGTCATCGACATACAAATGCACACATCGTCTTTCTTTCGCTTGAAATTGTGTTTTAGAAGCAGGTTAAGACCATTATTTCATTACTTTTAAATCCACCTATATTCCACGGTGTGTAAAATATTTAAACTTGGAGTTATTATTTTGATATCTTGAGAAGTAAGAACACAAAATGTTAAAATGCATAGTTTACAAATGTCGTTTAAATTACATATACACCGATATTCAAGTCTGTACAGTCACTGAAGTATATTTTCTAAAATCAACCGCCTCCACCACCCTCACCCTAATTGTCTACGCCCCTGAACTGTGATTATCAGAGTTAAATTCTATAATCATGATTAAAAAAAAAATAATTAGAGACTAACCTTCTAATTATATAATGTCTACTATGAGTCTATTCACAGGAAGTTACCCAATTCAAGGTCGCCTGCCAGTATTACTATCTACCACTGTAACTAAGAGTGTAGAATTTTAGGTTTAATTTCGCTATAAATTTCAAAATTAATTGAAATAAATAATTATACACGAATCTTTGATAATTTTTCAAGATCAAAACCTGGTTATCTTGCATGAGCTTTGGAAGCTGTTTTGAAAACAAAATAAATATGTCCCTTTTTTTTATTGTAACATCTAATTGGAGATGGCGTCGGTGGGTCGTCGAGCATGAGCTCTTAAAACCCCTCCCGGCAACATCCCCCACCACCACTACACGGGCCGACGCCAAGTCTCCCCGTCGCCAGAAGCACGCCTGAAACCTCCCCCTTGGCCTGGGGGACATCTGGTTGACCGAAAACGCTGCATTTAGAGCGTTCGCGGTCCACTCTCCTTGTGTCTGAACGGCTTTGCTTCCTCTCCGGGGGAAAGGTGTTGATTTACCTCTCCCCACCACCCAGGGAGTAGTCTGGTCGGGACGTAGCGGGGACGAAACGGTCGCCTAGGAGCGGCTTTTTCAGGGCCGCGTAGCTTAAATCGTCGGCAAGGGTTTTGACCACTGACCATGCCTCATATCTATTATCGGCAACAAGTATCATGCTATTGCGTTACTTCAATTTACCACATGTGTGCCCTTTAAAAGAGTGTTATTGGCGGGGTCAACGTTATGCCAAAACAGTACCAGTAATAGAATTTGCTCTCTCCTAGGCCGTAACATTGGACTGAAACAGAACACGTCGCAGTCGAGTACGTTTGAGAAGTACCGATCTCATCTCGCTGTTGACGGAATTCAGAGCAGTAATTTCGATGAGGGCTCATGTTCTCACACCGCTAACAACGATCGCACTCCCAGTTGGAGTTTAACTTTCTCAACCAAGCAATCGATACATCGATACATTCTGTACAACAGAAACAATTTCCAAGGTGAGTTGTAATTGGTTTGGTTGAGAATATAGTCAACAGTAGATTGGAATGTTTTGTAATTGTTAATTTTAAAAAAAAAAGAATTATAATTAGAACTAGAAAACCAAGCTTGAGTTAATTTTTTAATGTTAAATCTTAACTACAGAGCGACTGAAAGGTTTCACAATTGAGGCATTTGACCCAGACGGCCAACGAGTGTTCCAATACACTGATACTCTACCAAGCCCGCAACTAAGTTACAACGTGATTTCCTCGTCAATCAAGCCAGTGGTCAGCCAGGTGAAAATATCATCGGCTCAGACAGATGGTAACGGATACATCACTCTTTGTGAAGTGGAAGTATATGGGGGTAGGTTTTTATTTTATGAATACATCACTCTTTGTGAAGTGGAAATATATGGGGGTAGGTTTGTATTTCATAGATACATCACTCTTTATGAAGTCGAAATATATGGGGTAGGTTTGTATTTTATGTAGGCTTGCAATCTGACTCTTCAAATGGGCCTAACGACAGTCCTACACCTAACTAGAGAGCCTTTAAACAATAGGCCTAAAGACAATCCTACACCTGACGTTCCGCCCATGAAACAAAATGGCTGCATTCAATCCTTCATCTCTATTTTCTGGCTTTTGAACAATAGGCCTACAGACAGTCACACGCCCTACCTGCCGACCATCAAACATGATCTTACAGACAGTCCTACATCCTACCATCTGGCCTATAAGCAATAGGCGCACAGAAAGTCCTACAGACAGTCCTACTTACAAAAATATTTTTGGTCTTTATTGATTAATGTAGGTGTATTCTCCCACTAAGGAAAGAAAAACACTTTTTACCTGAGTTCAACCGTCACGCATCACGCTCGCTGCGTGACATCATTTTTTCACTCAGTCGTTTTGATATAAAACATGCGGAGTTGGCGGAAGGGCGGCTTGCAAGCGCAAGCAAGACACACAAGAAGCAATCTACGAAGAACAGATAATAATAAAACGTATTAAAACCCTAGCAAATAATAATAATATAAAAAGTATTATTTACAAAAATATGCCGTAAAATTTACAGATTCGGTCTGTCCACACGGCTATTATGGGCCACAGTGTGAGAATCAGTGCAACTGTGCCGTGAAGAGTGAACAATGTTTTGTCAGTAGTGGAGCCTGTCCTTCGGGATGTCCGTCAGGCTATCACCAAGTTGGCTGTCAAAAAAGTAAGTTTGCTGTTGACTTGCGGTACGTATCCATTTAATGAATCTGCTTCTTTGTCTGTAACAACGTTTCCAAAACATTTAAGTTCAGCGGACATGTGATCAAGTTTCCCATTGCTCCAGGGACCGGTGCCAGATTTATTAATTATAGTTACTTCTAAATGGCTTTAAATGTAATAAAATATTTTTCAATCCGTGATTAACATATTTCGATGGACTATTAACTAATTACATTTAATTTGTTCTGTTAAGATTATTGTTATTGTTAAGCTTCAATTCGGGATACAAAATTAATGTTGCTTACAGGGACTATTTATTGAGAAATGTGTACATACTTTTTATTGGCAATCAAATAAAATGGCGGCTCGATGGTAGACAGAGCTACACAAACCGTACAAAGAATTTGCATTATCTTCCCGATCTTTGTCTTAAAAATGATCATGGACTAAGAGCCAGTTTTACTCATGTAAGTTGAAGGAGATTAGGAGAAGAACTTACAGAGCAGGTAGGTTGAAGGAAATTAGGAGAAGAACTTATAGGGCAGGTAGGTTGAAGGAGATTAGGAGAAGAACTTATAGGACAGGTAGGTTGAAGGAGATTAGGAGAAGAACTTTCAAGGCAGTTTCACCAAGTGTAGGATATTCTGCTTTTTTGTGTAATCCAAAAATGTATGATAGTGGTTGCATGGTAGTGAAAAGCTTCTTCAATACTTCCTCGGCAGCTAGATCCAACAACTGATTTTGCAAAGTGGCTTTCAAATCACACCTTGATGCAATAAATGGATTTCGGATCAATCCAGTTCTTATCTCTGGAAGTTTTATCTTGGAAATTGAAACAAAAAACTGTCCATCAAATTGGTCAAGTGTTAAATTATGACTTTTCGTAGTGATGAATAAAGAGCCCCTCCTGCATTGATGATGGCTGCCGCAAAGTTACGGAACACATCAAAACATGTGCCTGTTAATCGACTCTATTTTCGTTTATGACCATCTTTGTGACTAGGATTAGCCTAGTGAGCCACTTGTCGAAGTGTAGGACTAAATAGCCACTACATCGTCTCACGAAGACGGAAGGTGTATATATATATATATATATATATATATATATATATATATATATATATATATATATATATATATATATGTATATAAATATATATATATATATATGTGTCAACTGAGCCAGATTGGGTATCCAATTTACATTTCAAAACAGTCTTAAACAATGTTTTTCCTTCAGCAATTCGATAAACCCCATTCGCAAATCAAAATCTTTTAAAACATTTTGCTCTCGACAACCAACGTACTGGCCATGCAGTGGAGCTATCTTGTGCTAAGCCTCTACGTCATCCCAAAGTTCAGCAAACAGTATTGAAAAGAAGGCGTTTACCTTAACACAATTCACAAATTGAACAACTTTGCTGACATCATCTTGGTGACAAGACTCTCGCGGTGAATACAACAATATAGTGTCTTGCATACCGCCACCCCAGAAGGCCACCCATTTATGGCCTCTCCCCCCCCCCCGGGTCTGCCGATGAAAGAATGGCAAAGGTGATTTACTGTGTGGACGCTAGGGTGTTCCCATTTTTATTTGGTACCAGATGTAGCCACCACCTTAAGGGGTTCTTTACTATAGGTTACTCTCCGGCCTCGTTGTGAAGTATGTGTTATCATGAGACTGACCATGGTATGTAATGACCGCTGGTATTAAGGTGATGGAATGGGTTATAGAAAAGTACCATGCCTAAAATTAACATAAAACTACACAAAACATCATGAAACAGGGGGCAGGGGATGATCAAAATTCACTATGTCTTAACAATTGGCATCTCATACATATTTAAATTAGATTGTTAAGATAACTTCCGTGTCTAACTATTAAAATGACTCTAATTGCTAGATACAGTTTTCTTACAATAAACAACCTTAAGCATTTATGCTTTAAAAAGTGGTGAAAAGGGGGCGATACCACAATCGGGTTAGCAAAGTAAAGGAAAATGAGTTAAACAAAGTATGTGAAAACCTGAAAATAGGAACGCAACAAAACAACGAACAAGTCGACAAGAATCCTGTATCAGTGAACAAACAACTGTAAACACAGTAAGATAAAATTTAACACCTTAGCTGAAATGCAGTATCTGAGAGGACACCAGCTGGAATATGACAGAGCATAAAACGATGAAAGATTAAACACAGGCAAAAGGGGATAGAAGAGTGGAAAACTAAGTCAAATGACATCTGTCGTAACGAGGACGGCGGGATAAAGGTTTGACAGTTGAATGAGAGCATGACATTCGTGCCATGTTGTGACAAGGCTTGACAGGTGGATGAGAGCATGACATTCATGCCATGCTGTGACAAGGCTTGACAGGTGAATGAGAGCATGACATTCATGCCATGTTGTGACAAGGCTTGACAGGTGAATGAGAGCATGACATTCGTTCCATGTTGTAACAAGGCTTGCCAGGTGAATGAGAGCATGACATTCGTGCCATGCTGTGACAAGGCTTGACAGGTGAATGAGAGCATGACATTCGTGCCATGCTGTGACAAGGCTTGACAGGTGAATGAGAGCATGACATTCGTGCCATGCTGTGACAAGGCTTGGCAGGTGAATGAGAGCATGACATTCGTGGCATGCTGTGACAAGGCTTGACAGGTGAATGAGAGCATGACATTCGGGCCATGTTGTGACAAGGCTTGACAGGTGAATGAGAGCATGACATTCATGCCATGTTGTGACAAGGCTTGACAGGGGAATGAGAGCATGACATTCATGCCATGTTGTGACAAGGCTTGACAGGGCAATGAGAGCATGACATTCATGCCATGTTGTGACAAGGCTTGACAGGGGAATGAGAGCATGACATTCATGCCATGTTGTGACATGGTTCCATAAAGATGGATCAGCTAGTTTTCCGAATTCATACGGTTTGGTGTTTTTGTTGAAAAAAAGTTAAACAAAGAAAAAAACTTTCATATATATGTATATTTTCTAATCTACGTGACTGTCCATGTTCTAGTCTACGTGACTGTCTGTGTTCCAGGCTGTGACAGAGGACGTTGGGGAATCAACTGCCTTCGAACGTGTGACTACCGGTGTTACGGCGATGACTGTGATCAATCAGATGGTCGGTGTGTCAGTGGATGCAAGGCTGGCTTCCAAGGACCACGTTGTAGAAAGGGTAACACAGTTAGATTTAGCAATGTGCACAAACATATCTTGAATATTTAAGTAAGGTGTTTAAACAACACCTGACTTGACCCGAGCGGGGCGGGGGGCAGTGTTCGTAGCTATTTATATGTACGAAATGGAATATTTTACCACTGTTTGAGAATAAATGTTTTAGATTCAGAAAACTCTTATAAATGTATACAAGGACAAAGTAATAATCTCAGAATTGCTCGCGATTCGTTGGTCTTTATAAAAATACGCTAAAGTAGTATTTATAATTCCTTCCTCTACTTTACAGTATGTAAGCATGGGACATACGGAATCCACTGCGCCAGTGCTTGTTCATCAAATTGCAAAGACAGATCGTGTGACATTGTCACCGGCAATTGTCACGAATGCATAGTGGGTTATACAGGTGACGTTTGTGACAGAGGTAAATACATTTTGTTCTATTCTGCTCTATGGTAAACTACATTCATCCTGAACACTGACCCGAAACAAACTCTAGCAATACCACTGACATTACAAGTAAACATTAACGATATCAGGGAAGGGGTGGGGAGGGGCTAACACATAACACGACAGTAGAAAAAGTTATGGTTAAAAATGAAGTAATTTTTGTACTAACTGAACATTACAGAGGGGGGGGGGTTTAACGTGTTCAGATTACGTCATTCGCTTAATGAAAGGTTCCCAGTCATTTTTTTTTAGTCATATCCCCATTTTATATAAGCAAAGTAACATGCAACTCAGATACCTTATTTAATTTATTGTCATTAGGGCAACAGAAAATAATAATTTGAAAATGCATTACTATAAATTCAAAAACTGTACTGGCCCATATTGGGTATAGACCCAGGTTTTGAGAACGTGTGTCCTAAATGTTCAACCTGTTACACATCAACGAGGGCGTTTTGAAAACAATGGGACAATACGTTTGCTCTTTGTACCTTCTTTGATCAACGGTATTTTTCCCAATGTAATCTTTGAATATGCCAAACAAGAATAATCTAAATAAGATGCGAAATTACCCTTTTTATTGCCATTAAACATTGAAAATATTAATCATATAATCTTTTCAAACTTTCCCCCATTGACAGTCTGTGAGTCTGGGAAGTATGGTGAAGACTGTCGTCGCAGTTGCAGCAATCTTTGCTTGAATCAGCTCTGCCATCACGAGAGCGGCATCTGTGCCGGCTGTCCACTTGGGAAGAAAGGTGACCAGTGTGATGAAGGTGAGGGTTCGATGGATTTCTCCTAAGGTGTTAGCTCGCTCTTCACTTTTTTTTTGTTTATCTCTTTAAAATATCTTTGCTGTTGTACAGGCTGTCCCTCGGGGTGGCATGGATACGACTGCAAAAAGACATGCAGCCTGACATGTGGTGGTCATCGGTCATGTCACCCAGCTAATGGGAACTGCCTGGATGGTTGTCAAGATGGATACAAAGGCGATACGTGTTCCCAAAGTTAGCCATTTTATTTTATCTTCTGTGTATAAAATTCTGGGAAATATCTGTGTGTTAAAAAGATTATTCAATCTTTAAAGATGTAACGTAGATACAAAAAGAATCTTTATATATATTTAATATATATACGTACTTATAGGACCGACCGACAGAAATACCTATCAGGGCATTTCCTATCAAACAAAATTTAGATATCGCATTAAAATGTATCTTTATTCTTAAAAAACGTCCAAAAAAAGTAAATATGCAGACCTCTTAAGAATGGTAGATACTTTACGAATGTCCTAGTGCAACTAGATACATGATTGTCTATCAATAAAGAACGTTACATTAAGAAAAAAAAACTGGTTGTCAATAATAATCAATCGTATAAACTGTTCTCACAGTAACCTTTTGGGGGAAAACAAAGCAAAGTAGATTATGCTTACTATAACAAAAGCTACGCAACATGCATATTCACATGCTAAATATAACCAAAGCTACACAACATCTCAATTTACATACTAACTAGATCCATATATACAACATATCTATTTACATGCTAACTATAACCAAAGCTACACAACACCTCTTTTCATAGCCACTATTAACATGACCCAGAAGACATAGTATCTCCTTATATTTTACCATTCAATGACGTTTGTTCTCAGAATGTCCAGCAAAGACGTACGGTGCCTCCTGTCGGTATACGTGCAGCCAGGACTGTGTGGTCAACGACTCGCTGGACCCTACGGTCTGTCACCATGTCACGGGAACATGTCATTTTGGATGTGTGTCAAAAGAATCGTGCAGGCCAGGTGAATCAGGGGAAACAGGTGAAAAATCTCATTTAAAATCCAAAAAATGCATAAACACATTTGTTCCCCCCACTCTTTTTGCGACCCTTTTTTATGACGAAATTCTAACTGTGCGGAAAATATTAATTTTTAGTGAAATAAAATTTTATCATTAAATAGAGTGTATGCAATTTTGATGACTTCACTGACATTTAAATTCTACAAACCTGATACCAAACTGTTAACTGATAGGTTTATGATCAATATTCAATCGCAAAAAATCCTATTTCCCTTAGGCATATCCTTTAAAATCAATTGTCTTTTTTGTTGTTGTTGTTGTTTGTCACTCTTAAAGTCTTGAAAGTCGTTTTAATGTTAGGGCTCCACGTAACATACCACGCTCTGTGCAATAATTATTGTTTTAGGCATATTTTCATCACGATTTGAATAGAAAAGGCTTAGCAATAATCCATGTATTTATATATATATATATATATTATGATTTTTTATGGATTTGAAAATACTGATTTTGTATTTATTTCATTTTTTTCCAGAAAAAAGAAAGAGCACGAAAATTGCGGTGATAGTAGCAGTGGTGGTGATTGTTGCCGTTGGTTTAGCGGCATCGATATTTTTCATCATTTGGAAAAAAAACAAAGCTGTGAACGTTGGATGTCAAATACAATTCATTCGTGTCGACCGAAAGATGCATGGATCAAAACGATAGGAACGATATCACTTTGTCAGTTGAAGGGAGTTCTTAGTTTTAATTTATGTTCACAAAGCTCCATACTATAAGAGTGAAACGTCATTTCGTTATGGGTTCATTGATTCTTTCAATTCAATGTCAATGTAACTGCTTGTCTATTTCAATATTATTTTAGAAAAGAGATGCGATCATTTTGAAAATAGCATCATGGATTCTAACAACACTTTGGGTTTAAAGCGTTATGGTGACTTGATGAGGAGACAATTACAGTGATATGGGTGTTGTGTTTTGACTGACGTCTAACTTCTTGTGTTTAATTTTTTATTATGATGAGGTAGCCATTTTAATATATCGGTATTGTTTCTAAAAAAAAAAAGCATCAAAGAATACCACATTAATTGCAATGTATCTACTGCTGAAATTTTGGATTTGGTGGTATACATTTGAGTGAAAATAGTTCTGAGGCTATGGCTTATGTGACAGTATATTTTGAGGTTATGGACCGTGTGACAGTTGATCTGAGGCTATGGCTGGTGTGACAGTAGATTTTGAAATTATGGACCGTGTGACAGTTGATCTGGGCAATGGCTTGTGTGACAGTTGATTTTGAGGTTATGAATCGTGTGACAGTTGATCTGAGGCAATGGTTTGAGTGGATGTAGTTCTGATTGAATCGCTTGTGTTACAAAAGCTCCGAAGTAAAGGTTTGTGTGAAATTTTATGTGTCTTATAACTGATGTAGAAATGAAGCTCAGAGCTGACTAAATGAGCCCGCACTCTATAAAGCGACCAAACTGGTATACAACCAAAGCGGACACAGTGAGACAAAAAGTTGCATTTTTTCAATCACGTAGACAAGATGAGACGATGGCCTGCAATGCATGCTATCAAGTAGACACATTGAGGCGACAGGTTGGAAAGTATGCTATCAATTTTACACATTTAGGCGACAGGTTGCAATGTAAAAAATCAAGTTTTTGTTCAACAATGTTAATAAGAGTTTGTGTATAAATAATACTTATAATCAAAGATATTTTATGAATGCGAAATATTACTATTAAAATCTACACATAAGTAGTCACATACATTGAGTATATTATCGTGTATGTTGTAAAACAAAGTGTATTTAGACTCTACCTATATAAGTCAATACTATTAATTTGTTCAACATACAAAAATCTTGTTAATGATTATTTAATAAAAAATATTACTTTTTTATTGTGTGCTTTGATCTGTTCCCTTTTTATAAATTTTGAATAAGATGTTATCTTATATCTAGATAAGACAACGAAATGTCATAGGTCACTTACTGCTCTTTTAAACAAAAACAAGTATGTCCTAAATCGTTTTCAGGGTGTGAGGCCACCATCACTTCAAGGCCATTTGATGGACTAGATTGACCTTTAAATTAAAAATACAAGGTATGGGCAAACCTAAAAAAACAACAACAAAAACGAAACAAGACAACAAACGTGCCGGGAAAGATGCCTTCGTCATCGAACAGTAAAATTAAGGAAAACAAATTGTAAACAAAATATATTTATAGCAATGAAAACTTAGGTTAGGAAATGTCCCAGAGAGCTACAAGAGAATGATCAAGAAAGTGTCTTAAATGATGAATTAGCTCTTTTGAAATTAAAAATTGATTTCACAGTAGAGATGAAAGAATAACCTATTTATTACGTTTTAACTCATTTCCTTGAAACTATAATTGATTTTGTTCATTTCAGCAAATATTTCTCACAAACAAGCATTGAATTCTCCTTAATCACTGAGGTCAATTTTTTTTTAGAAAAGTTATTGTTTCTTGAAAAATTTCTACGGTATAACCTCGAAGTATAAATGCACTCTCTAAGGTCTCTTATAGACTCGCCCTCTGAACTGGCCCTATAACCGCATCTTCTTCGCCCTCTTACCTCCTCTTATAAATGCACCCGCTAACTTCACCCTATAAATGTGCCCTCTAGTATCGCCCTATAGACTCACCCTCTGAACTGGCCCTATAACCGCACCTTCTTCGCCCTCTTACCTCCCCTTATAAATGCACCCGCTAACTTCGCCCTATAAATGTGCCCTCTAGTATCGCCCTATAGACTCGCCCTCTGAACTGGCCCTATAACCGCATCTTCTTCGCCCTCTTACCTCGCCCTATAAATGCGCCCCATAACCCCGCCTAATAGACCTGCCCCCTAAAACCGCACCGTCTTCGCCCTCTAGCCTCCCTTGCTCTAAGAACATGGGGCTACTCTAGGACCCCCCCCCCCAAACCCACCACCAACAATACAAAAAAATGTAAATAAACGATCTCTATCTTTGAGAACAGAAGTTAGGAGTCAACAGGTTACGCTCAAATGTGGGTTAGACAAACGCCGGATGACTCCATTGAGCGCCTACATCGCCAACGTGCCCTGGTAAGAACTAATAAACTGCCAACAGTGAGCAAACGAAAGATTCGCCTCGATGTGTAATCTTTCTTTAGGGTTTCAATGGAAAAGGGGAAAGAGGGGAGGGTACTGGGGCAGGAGGAAAACAAGCTTAACGTTTCGACAAGTCAACATATTTTGATGAACAAATTCAGCATTTCAAATGTCCCACCTCCTCCTCATAAAGCAAAGGTTTTAGCCACTCCACAAGAAAAAATGACATTGAACCAATTGACGCATACATTGCAGGATATAGCGAGTAATCTTGTGACTCCTAGGACTGCGTGGGTCGCATCACCACTGTCATGATACGAGAACGAGGCTACGCCTTGCAGGCACGTATAGACTCGGGCTCCTGATTGAATGCAATTTTATGTGTGTTTGACTGATTTTTGTATTGTTTTTTCTGTCCTGGATATCCACCATGGACCGCTACTTTGATTCGGATATGTTTTGTGTTCCTCCTAACTTTGGACTTTTGTTGTTTTGGATTTTCTTTGTTGCAAAGGTTAGTGAGATTCACCGCCTACACGGTCGGCCATCTTTGTCGGCACCACGCTCATCGCTCGGTCAAGTCGACGTTACGGTCAGTGACACACGCAGCCCCCACGGCGGTAACCGACCTGTGCTTGCATACACACGTGATCGTCTTTTGTCAATGAATGCCAAGCGTACGCATCTGACCGCTGACCTCGTGTGTCGACTGAAAGAGCTTTTGATTGGTCGAGGCCTGCCTCGGAAGCGCACCCACCGTGGTGGTAGACGAAAACAACAACAACTTGTCACTCATTCTTTACCAAGACCTACTCTACACTACTCGGACCCTGCCAACCTCATTCACATCAAAACCTCTCCACGTTCTATCAACAAACAACTTCTCATTGCCACATTCAACGCCCAGTCGCTTGGCCCCTATGAGAAACGAATTGCAGTCTCCGAATTTGTCTCTGATAGGCAGATTGACATTCTGTTTATCCAGGAGACCTGGTTTCGGCTGACTGGCGATGAGGGGAAGTGCACCGATCTCGCTCCCTATGGCTATTCTGCCAGATCATTTCCCCGTTCAACTCGCGGCGGAGGCCTTGCTATTATATATAGAGACACGTTGTCCCATCATACAGCTTTTGTCACAGACCTCCCATTCGTCCACACGTCTTTTGAGGTAGTTCAATTTACACTGTCAGTGCCCCAGCAGACAGTTCATTTCATGTGCATATATCGCACCTTCCCTAGTAAGAAAAATAAATTGACCGACTCAGTGTTTCATCGAGAATTCCCGGATTTGATTGACCACTGCAACACATTGACCGGGACTTACATTGTACTAGGCGACATGAACTTCCATTTTGATCAACCACAGCACCCCTCCACTGCTAGGATGTTGGATCTCTTGGATTTATTCAGTCTTCACCAATCGGTCGACCAACCGACTCATAATCGTGGACATATTCTTGACTGGGTACTACATAGGCCTCAAGATGGTGTAGTTAGATCTACTTCAATCACACAAGAGCTGTCCTCTGACCACTTCTGTGTTATTTGTGAACTTAGTGTTAGTGCCCCCAACCCTCCCCCTCAGTTTAGGGAGGTGCGCAGTCTGCGAGCTATAAACAGGGATGCATTTAAGCATGACCTAAGCGTAGAAGTGTCCCCTGCCCTCTGCCCTACATTGGAATCACTAGACCGTGCATTGCGCGCTGTGCTTGACCGACACGCCCCTGTCACCCGCCGCAATTTTAGTCTAAAGCGGTCATCTCCCTGGTATGCGACCATCAAGGAGGAACTACGCAGTGCCAAGAAAGAGCGCCGTAGTGCAGAAAAGAAGTGGTTAAGGTCAGGTCTTGTGGTTTTTAAGCAGATATTTTACGCTGCCAAGAAGCGTGTCAATCAGATTGTTTGTCGTGCAAAGACTACGTATTTTAGCCAAAAGATAACTATGGGTAAAACCAGCAGGCAGTTGTTTGATGTTTGTGGTCACCTTAGGGGGAGTAACAAAGGAACTGCGCTTCCTTCGGTGTTTCCCCTGCCCAAGCAACCAGATATTTTCTGTAATTTCTTTACAAGCAAAGTAGCTGACATTCGAGCTGAGCTTGATCGTCTTGATGCCCCTCCCCTTGAATTGCCTCCTTTCCCTTGTCTTACTTCCCATTTTAATATTTTTAAACCTGTTTCAGAACTTGAGGTAAAAAATATAATCCTAAAATCTAAACATACGTCATGTTATTTGGATCCCATCCCAACCCCCCTGTTGGTTGAGTCATTAGATATCTTGCTCCCAACAATAACCCGCATAATAAATGAAAGCTTATATTCTGGCACTGTTCCGCCTCTTTGCAAATCAGCTGTCATCAAACCATTGCTTAAGAAGCCCGGTCTGGATGAAAATAATTTAAAAAACTATAGACCTGTATCTAACTTATCATTTTTATCTAAAGTTATTGAAAAACTAGTCCTAAAACAACTTTTTGCTTACTTAAATGATCACTCTCTTCTCAGTTCTAATCAGTCGGCCTATAGACATTTCCATAGCACGGAGACAGCTCTCTTGAGAGTCAGTAATGACCTCTTGCGCGCAATGGACAGCGGTAATGTCTCCATTTTGATCCTCTTAGACCTCAGTGCGGCCTTTGACACTGTTGACCATGAAATCCTTTTCAAAACCCTTGAAAACTACTTTGGAATTTCTGGTTCGGTTTTGGCTTGGTTTAGGTCCTACCTCTCTGATAGAACCAGGGGTGCCACTTTTCCGGGTTATCCCGGAATTCCGGATTCGTGAGGCTAAATATTTTTCAGTTCCGGATTCGCGAGTTTTTATATTCTCTATTTCCGGATTCGCCAGTTCAATTTATTCAAATACGGATTCTGTCTGGTTTTTTTTTAAAGAATCAACGTGCAACAGAATTCGCGAAAAACCAGGAAAATTCATTGAAATTGGACGTTAATCGCCGAACTCGTCTATTTTTAGCCTTTCTGTTGACAGAGAGCTAGTGGTTTCCCCTTGCGCATGCGCTTTACACTACGCGTTTCGAGTACTGTACTACTTCAATAGACCAGAAATATTTATTTTCTGTTCACGTCGCCGATCAAGAGATATTTGAAGTGTTTGGGTAAGCAAAGTGTAAAATTTTGTAAATATCTTTTTAATTTTAGTTTTTAATTGTTGGGTAACCATTATCATAAAAAGAAAAATACTCGTCCGAGGGCTGTCTAACAAGACTAAGCTTAGCGTACTTTGTTATGTAGCTTTTACTGTATGCAGGCGACTTGTATTTTTTTTTTATTAGAAGAGCTACGCGGCGTTTAACTTTTTTTAAAGACTTCTTAACTTAAGTTCACTTTACATTTAATTACGGAGTAAGCCTTCTAGATCTAATTTTAAATAGGCTAATATGATTAAGTTATTTTTATCCGTGCTGTAGAGAGCCTGACATAACTGTATTTAGTTAGTTTTTATTTTTATTTATTAGTTATGCACTCCCGTGTTCTGACTCTGGGTATACTTTACGGTAATTTGTAATTCTACTATTACTAGTATTCATAATGCTCTGTATTACCGTAGCAGTAGTGCCGTAGTTAAATACTGGTATAATATAGTCGATATTATTATTATGTATGCCTTACTATTAACTATAAATCTAATAAGATAATATATTTTATTTTGTTTCACTATTCAGGATCTAGGCTCAATAAAAATATGTAATGCCCAACAGTTAACAGTTCCTTTAACTTTAAAGAACTGATGGTCATTACAGTTACAGTACAGCAATTGGCAATCATGATTGAATAAGCCATCAATGAATACTATGCTGGAAATATTGATATCATGTATTCAAGGGCAAAATGTCTGAGTCGATCATCGTTATCACCCATCTTAGGTGTCCACTTTTGTAACTTCTCAATTTATGAAATTTATGTGTCAAACTATGAAACTTTCACACTTGGGAGATAGTATAGACACTAAAGTGTGTTTATTCAAACTATCCATTTTCATCATAAAGAAGACAACATTAACTCCATATATGAAAAGATACTTTTCACTTGTGGTAGCTATACTTTTGTTCTAAAATGCCCAGATAACTCATTGCAAAAGTTGACTTTTCAAGTCTAAGTAAATTGAAAAATTGCTATTGCTGTAAATTTAATAAATACTAATAAATGTTTACATGTATACACCTTAATTGCTTAATTGTGTTCATTTGTGATGTATCTCAATGTTTTATTTGATAATTTCATGCTTGTTTTTATATTAATCAACAAAATGCCGCATTGCGATAATCAGGAATTTTGAGTTTCATTAAGTTTCAGGGATTGAAAAATTTGTAAATGAAGTTTCAGGTTTCAAGAAATTTTTAGAAAGGGATTTCAGGGTTCACAGCTGTCAGTGAGTGGCACCCCTGGATAGAACGCAAATGGTCTCTGTCGATGGCTGTCTCTCCGGCAGTGCTGATTTGGTGTACGGAGTGCCACAGGGGTCCGTTTTGGGTCCGGTTCTATTCATAATGTATACCAGACCACTACTCCTCTTGCTCGGGAGGCATGCTGTTGAGAACCAGTCATTTGCAGATGATACACAGCTATACATGCATACCCATCCATCTCTTGTCGATTCCGCTGTCCAGACTTTGCGGGGGTGCATTGATGATGTCAAGTCTTGGATGACACTCAGCAAGTTGAAGCTTAATGATGACAAAACAGAAGCACTCCTCATTTACAATCACAAATCATCCTCTACCTCAACTCTTCCCACCTCATTTCAAGTAGGTAACTCCGACATACAGTTTACACCCTCTGCTAGGAATCTTGGTTATATTCTTTCTAACAACATGTCTCTCGATAAACATATCTCTCACATTTGTCGTTCGGCATACACCGCCATCCGTCAGATCAGCTCCATCCGCCACTACCTGACAGTTAGCGCAACAAAAACTCTAGTCTGTGCTCTTGTTCTCTCTCGTCTTGACTATTGCAACTCACTTCTGTCAGGTTCACCGAAACATTTTATAGAAAAACTGCAGAAAGTTCAAAACTCTGCTGCTAGGCTTGTTCTTAAGGCAAAAAAACGTGATCACGTCACTCCACTACTCCACTCACTACATTGGCTCCCTATACAGGCACGCATTGACTACAAGCTGTCTCTTCTCTGTCACAACTTTTTCTCGGATTCCTGCCCTTCCTATCTAACTGAACTTCTTTCTGTCTATTCACCCCTTCGACAACTTCGCTCCTCCGCAGACTCGCGTATTCTGTCCGTTCCCAAGACACGCACTAAATTATATGGTGAACGATCTTTCTCTTTCTGCGCCCCCAAACAATGGAATTCTTTGCCACTACACATCCGCAATATAACAACCACACAGGCCTTCAAAACTGCACTCAAAACACATCTATTTAAACTATACTACTCTGACTGATTCTCCTCCTATAAACCGATAAACGTACATGGGTTTCCTTGTAAAAATGTCTGGTGTGGGTGGATGAATATACCTATGGTGTTGTTTTGCTTATATGTTGTTTTTATTTCATTTATGTATTTTATTTTAATATTATGATTATGCCTCTTTGCTATATATGTACAGCGCGGTGAGCCCAGCCCTAGGCCGGGGTACCGCGCTATATAAGACCACTTATTATTATTATTATTATTATATAGAGCAAGATCAAAATACTTAAAACCCGAAACAAAAATAAATGTCATCATAGTACCAAGACTAAGTAAAGAAAGGCCTTCAATAACATGTAACTGGCTGCTAACTAAGATATTCCTGACCTCCTGAATATGAAACTGTGCATAGAGAATGATGGAGACAGCACCCTCTACGGGAGGCTGAAAATGTCAAGTACACTCAAGAAGAACCAAGCCGGCCTCAAAATTGGGCAACGTATTGCAGATTAACTCCATCACCAGGCTCACATTATCTTTTGTGGTGTCCAAAAAGCTAAAAACTCGGTATTATCAATGCAGACTTTGTCGAGTGAGCTTAGTGGGGAAACTGAAAGTAAACTTTTAAAAACAGAGTACTCATTCTTCGGTAATGGCTAGGGGTCACAAAACTGGTCCCTTTTGCCAAAAGCGGTATTTTCGATATTGAAGTTTACGAATATCGGAATCCCGGTATTTTCGATATTTTTTATATTTAGAGAATTTTTAGTCGAGATTCGAGATTAGAGGTGAGGATTCATCAGGGCCGGCGCTAGGGAGGTGCGGGTCTTTGGCAAATTGCATTTTGACGTTATATATATTCCGCCGATAGGATATTAAGACACGTTACAGACATTGAATAACTCCGAATATTGTGTTGACTCGCTCTGCCTTCACACTGGTCGGAGAGTAGACCTTAGACAATCATACGCAATTTTTATATATTTTCCACTTGAACCGCCATTCTCAAATAAAGCCATTTCTATATTTATCAATGTCTCCATCCGTTGGTCTGGAAGTATTATCCGGAGCCTGAAGTTTCTTTTGTATTTCAATTTCAAATTGTCTCTTAAGCGGCAGTGTGTCTTCAAGTTCATCATGCTCAGATCCAAGATGTTTAATTTCATTGTTCGTAGATATTTCCAACGAGGAATCCGCTGTCTGACCACGCTTTTAAATATCCACGATATGTTGTCGCATCTGGTCGCAATCTTGCCTTATAATTGCGTCCAAGTAGTCACTGGAATGTGCAAACTTTAAATGCGAGTGAAAGCCTAAAGTTTTACCTCCAAATGTATTAAGTATCTTGTTACATCTAAAACATTTAGCTGAGAGATTGTCCATAGCTTTCAAGAAATATTGTCAAAGTGATTTATTTGTTTCCGATAATTTCATATGCTTATCAAATTTAGGTTTATTATTTTCAGGGTCCCCCATTTCTTTTTATCAACCTGAAGGGAAACTAAATCATTAATAAAAAATTATTAATTCAATCGATTTAGTTTGGCGTACAAAATTTAAAAGAAATGTTTTAATATTTAGCGAGGTACTGTACAGACAAATTGGTACATTCAGCCTGAGACAAAATAGCTCGAAAACCAATTATGAGGTGAATGTAAATTATTAATAGTGTTATCACGAAATAGAAGTAGCATAATTTTTTTTTTGTCTTACACTTAAAGGTATTTGATTATCAAAGTAAGGATTTACTCATTTTTTAGATGTGTTGTTTTTTGGCATAATTAAAAGAAATCAAGCAATCAAACATTTTTGTTATTAAAAGTTGACCCCGTAATTTGAGTGCAATGTGTTA
Organism: Lymnaea stagnalis; assembly: GCA_964033795.1. Taxonomy (NCBI): domain Eukaryota; kingdom Metazoa; phylum Mollusca; class Gastropoda; family Lymnaeidae; genus Lymnaea; species Lymnaea stagnalis. Next base: position 1,501,321 of record CAXITT010000109.1, on the reverse strand, counting down.
TTATTTCCATACAAACTCTGAATGGAAGTCAAAATTCGATCTTCATTCGACTCTACCAATGACTTACTTGTCAATAATATGAAAACATTTACTTACCAATCCTGCACCTTCTTTTTGAACTTGAGACACGTGGTGTGAGGGATTTGCACATCTCATCAATTATTGATATGGCTTGCTTTAACTACGACGTGGAAACTAAGAAAAACGATTTTTAAAAATTGAAAATGAAATCCCGGGTTTATCGAAAATCCCGGGGTTTCATAAATTCAATCCCGGTTTTCCGAGCATCCGTTATGGTCCGGTATTCCGGTATTTTCGAATTTCGGGATCACCAATGATAATGATATGTGTATTTATGTATGGCTGTGTAATGTGTTCAAAAGGCGTGCAAAATGAAATTCCCAGAGTAAATGATCACTAATCAGGGAGTATTCAATTAATTCAATATAATGATATGGTGCATAAAATATGATATTTTTTTTTTCTTAACTCTCGCTGGTGTATGTGTTCCATAAATTAAAGCCATGATGGACTGATGGATACATCTGATGTGCTCTTGTGTTCACCTCCGTTGAGACCGGCGATCGCTTATTTTATTCAATATTTCGAAGATGTTTCCAGAACCTATCAGAAAGCCTTCTGCCTATCTTACCTGTAAAAATGAATAATAAAACACAACATTGTATGCAATTAAACAAATTATGCTAAGTTTTAATTATGATAAGACAAAATTCATATTCAAATGTTTCGAGAAATTCCTTCATCAATACGACAAAAAATATTCGTATAGTTATAAATTCAATGTACATAATATGTGCACATCCCACATATACCTAAAAGGAAAGCAAAGAAAAGAATAAGAAAGGGCACAAGTCCCTAACGAAAATAAAGATCAGAAAAACGGAAAGAAAGTGTGTGGAAGAACAATTTAAAAAGCAAATATTAAAAAAAAAACATTGAAGCTATGTAGAGTTCTGAATGTGACTAATACCGTATCGAATCAACGGACCAAATATTTGTTTAAATGTGTTTTCCATATAATTCTATAAGGTGTTTTACTCGCATAAAATATACCAATAGCTGCATTGTCCCATATTCCTTTACGATTAGCACTATTGAATTGTTTTTTTTAAAAAGGGGATACAGGGCTTGTTCATTGACGCTGCACAGATGTTGTCTATAACGGTCTCCAATGATCCACTACGTGTGATTCTCCATACATTTTACACATAATGGTGTAAATCACGTTGCCACTTGGTCAAGTAAAATGATCTTTAATTTTGAATATTTTCAGAGGGAAACAATATATCAACTTCGATCTCATGTGAATATGTGTCACAGCGGCTACGGTTACGACTATTGGTGCCTTTTTGTGCTTTCACGGTACAGAAGTGGATGCTAACAAGCATGTCTCTAATAGCTCTTGTCCAGGGCCGGCACTTGGGGGATAGCGAAGTGGGCGACCGACCAAGGCCCGCGTTTGCGGGGCCCCACGAGTTGCCGTAGTATTTTATAATATACCTAAGCCTGCTAACAGTTCCTAAGCCACTCAACATATCCGGCGGAATTAATAACGTCATCGGCCCCGAAAATTTCAATTTTGCCAAGGCCCGCACCCTCCTAGCGCCGGCCCTGAGACTTGTCCCTTCGGAAAGCTAAAAGATTATGTGTTTTATTTTTCTTTTTTTTCTGAATCAGGGTCTGCCCTAAGGATGAACAGGGTTTTAAGAAATCGATAACCAGCCATATCTTTGTGTGCTAAAATGGATACATACCTATCACTACTTTCAGAAAGACTTCTCTTAAACGAATCATGTCTAGTCAAACCTTTGATTCGAGTGACAGCTGCTTCAAAAAATAGCCTCAAACTATAATCTCAGTTGAAAACATTCAACATTTCCGCCAGTCTCTCCATAAGAGACTCATCATTTCTGAAGAGTATCCTTAGTCTAAGCCATTGGGAGAAGATGATCGAGTTTTTACATGACTGGAGATGGGACGATGGGCACAGCAGGAAACTGTTGCTCTCTGTTGTCTTACAATAGATAGTCGAAGATACTATGCTTTTCTTTAAGTTGATTTTGATGTCCGAAAATTGACAGTACTTTCATGAATTGTTGTAGTAAATTTGTTTGATGTCCGAAAATTGATAGTACTTTAATGAATTGTTGTAGTAAATTTGTTTGATGTCCGAAAATTGACAGTACTTTCATGAATTGTTGTAGTAAATTTGTTTAATGTCCGAAAATGGACAGAACTTTCATGAATTGTTGTAGTAAATTTGTCTGATGTCCGAAAATTGAAATTAATTTCATGAATTGTTGTAGTAAATTTGTTTGATGTCCAAAAATCAACAGTACCTTCATGAATTGTTTTACTAAATTTGTTTGATGTTTGAAAATTGACAGTACTTTCATGAATTGTTGTAGTTAATTTAATTGATGGAAGAAAATACACAACTACGTCAAAAAAACTTAGCAGTTGTTTTAGATAAATGGTGATAATTCCAATGTAGTCATTAGTAATATATCTTTTGTAGTATTTTTAGTAGAACTGAAGTGGCCTCTAAGGCAAACGCATAAACCACACGTACGTAGTAGCTGCACACAGGACATAGCCGGGTCACAGGCACGTCGTAGCTACACGCAGAGCAGAATCCAGTTGGCATCGATCCAGTGGATGCGTTGAAACTGAAACAAGTTTTCCACGAATGATGATTAATCTTCCCGTTAGCCATGATGTCATTGTTGATCAATACTCCATGTGATAAACACATCACACTGCTTTTGGGGAAAGTTAACTTGAAGCTATTGTTGTGACTTGAGCTTTGGCCGTGATTTCAAATAGCTGTGATTAATGAGATAGGTTTTTATGAATATCATAGTTTGCAGGTTTGTCATAAAAATGAATTATGACTTGTTTTGTGTTTCGTTTTTTCGTTTACCGCTGTTTTAAGGAAGGGAAATAAATGATTTAATTTTTAAAACGAATACTTTTATTTGAGACATGAATTTACTTAGAATTTTGTTCGAATTTAGGTGACGTTTGTGAAATGTTAATTCTTTTATCGCTTGTTTTTAAAAAAATACTCCAAGATACTGAAGAATTTCTTGATGATATAATTATTATTGACATTAACAACAGTGTGAACTCTAGCTCGTCAATGTCAAGGTCAGAATAGAACAGACCGAATAATTCTCTGATCTTCTTTGTACGTCAAGCCTAGTCAGTCTTCAGATCCCTCTCTTAACGTTCTGTGTCAACCCTGGAGCACACTCGTTGTGCGTGCTAAATTACGACCAGGTAACATGTTTGTGATTGAGATGAATGTAGTAGATGGCTGTCATGTAAAGCTTTATATTAGTACTAACTTTGCTAATGAGTAAACCTCTAAATGTTGTTTAATAGATTTGTTTTTGTTTTTTTTAAATTTTGTTAACACAGTTTCGAGGATTTTTATTTGACTTTTAGATAATAAAATACATTTTGTCAATAGGCGTATGTCTAAGAAAAGGACTTAATAATTTATTGAGAATTTCCCTGGGACCGTATCTTGTTGAAAATATTGCCTTATCCTTTCTTTGTCGATATGGAGTTTCCCAAGTCCTTACTTATTTAATTTTTGTGTATATTGTAGATTTTGTGTTTTTAGCCAGTGCTCTTATCTTTATGTGTTGAAGAGCTCCCCGGCCATGTTTTTGTTCGTAAAAAGTTATAAACTTTACAACACTAATTGTTTGTGAGATACCGGCTTAAGCCAAAAACTTGAATTTCCGATTCTAAAATTACGTTAAAAAGTGGATAAAAGAAACGACGTGCGTCATTTAGAACAAATAGCACCGGAAAAATCGGTTGCTATTTTTAGAGACACGTCATATACATTAAATAGCTTCAAGGCTGCCCTGGCATCAGCTAGGAGCTGTTACTGTGTTACAGTGTTAGACTAGCAACATCATTACCCCAACCGTTGCACAGATGCCAGAATATGGATGCAGCAACGAACACTACCAGAACCAGAAGTAATTCATTCGTTTCCCATAATTTAATAAATTGTTAAAAGGTTTCGTAAATATTTATTATAGTAAAACGACATCTAAAGCGCCTCGAATTCGATTGTAACGGCATAGTATACATATTTATATATTTCTTTTTACTAGTATGTATTGGATCTCTTTTTTGTCACCCACAGTTTCCAAATTTCAAGAATTTTTGACCAACACAGTACCGAATTTTATACTTCATACAGTTAATAAGAGGACAAAAGGAGATCCAGGTACACTCTGAGATATAAGTAAATCATCTACAGATTAGCTTGCAAAGTAAAGTAGTGATTTTAAGAAATCTTTTCTAGATAGGTCGAAACACTTTAAAATTCTTTACATAGTTTAGGGATTTAGGCTATCCTATGTGTTTCAAGTAGCCTTAACGCGCGTGTTCAGTAGTTTAACCAAATAAATGAGTTTAAATTATAAGTTTTAACGCTTGCGCGTGTTCAGAAACACTGTCACCCTGAAATGTGTTTATTCAATCTCAAACAAATTCACTTCCACTCAAAGCTAATTATGGACATTGTACATATAGCATTTTGATAAAAAGATATTTATCCAATTATCGAACTGTTTACAATAATATCATAGCAATAATTATTTTTTATTGGCCATTAATATAAACGCGTGTTTTTAGTTGGATATCATTCTGACTAAATGCCAAAACATTAAACATCAAGTCATTGAACACATGATTGTGTCCTTCCCTCTCTCTCTCTCTCTACGTTAATGAACCTTGTTTTAGTTTGACAGTTTTGAAGATGTTTGCCATGGGGAGATCTCCTCGCCTTTCTGGAATCAGCATATTGGTGTTGCTCTTCGCCCTGCCATCGTTGGCCTCAAGTAAGTCTTACTTAAACTGAAGTGGTGTGGATACGTCGAGCAATAGAGAGAACGCAAACAATGCGTTAGTCCATCGTGTTATCTGAGAGGTTTTATTTAGTTATGACTTTAAGACATGATTTATGGATTTTAAAAAAAAACACACACAAAAAAAAACATGATTTATGTTCTCGTTTATAGCTGATGGCTCCCCAAAAACTGACTGCCCGAGAGGATGGTTCGGACCAAACTGCCAATACTTATGCCACTGTGACCCCTCTGATACATGTGGTAGAGATGGTGCGTGTCCGAAGTGTGAGAAGGGGTGGTTTGGACCAGCTTGCCAATACGGTAATAGAGTCTAAAGTCCCTAGGGAAACCTATACAGCTTTTGAAAGGGGATTTTGCAAATATATATATATATATAAATATATTATTCATTTACCTGTACCCCCACCATTATTTCCCTTTAATGTCATCACAGATACATTGCTCAGCATAAAAATGTGTCGTTGAACATTACCTGAGCTTTTAACCAAGTATAAAAATTTTTCCATTGTCTATTAAGCTAGCAATAAGATCAATGTTGCTTAATGCCAAAGATATAGACGGATGGATACTTACTATTAACAAAACGAAGGCTGTCTTGATAACCCTGTCACTATGTTAAGGGTTTTATAAATTTGTGATTTTGTCTATATTGAATAGCTCTCTTTCCTTTAATTTTTGTTGTTCCAAATCCAATATTGGAGCTCTTTTATTATTTTTAAAGACATATATTATTAATTAACTATCTACAATGTTTATGTCAGTGTCAGACAATGAATATATTTTATTTTATTTTGACATTACAATTGATTTCTTTCTTTTTATAACTTGTAAAATAAAAAATAGGACATAAAGTAACTTAAATTGCATTATCATTTCTTTTCAAATTTGTTTACCAAAAATGTATATTTAAAACAGTTATGCTGTCACACAACTGTACCTCTTGTACCACATACCACTCTCAAACCCCACTCCAAAATCTCACTCACACACCTCACTCCCACAGCTTTCTTCACCTAAACTTCGAAAACCCACTCCCACACTACACTCCCACACAAAGCTCCCTCACCCAACTACCACACCACACTCCCACACCACACTCACACACCGCACTCCCAAACACCACTCGCACACCGCACTCTCACACCGCACTCCCAAATCCAACTCCTACAACCCACTCCCAAACATCATTCCCACACCTCACTCCCAAACCCAACTCCTACAACCCACTCCCAAACACCACTCACACACCCCACTCACACACCCCACTCCCACACCACACTCCAAAAAACCAGTCCCACACATACCTCACTCCCAAACACCACTCCAACGCCTAACTCCAAGCTTCCATCTCACTCCCACACCCCTCTGCCCACTCCCAGACATCACTCCCAACTCCCAGACCTCACTCCACACTCCCAGAACTCACTCCCACGCCCCACTCCCACACCATACTCCCACTCCCCAATCCCAAGCCCAACTCAAACTTCCCGACTCCCACAGAAATGGTGATAACAGAGCCTTGGTGTGGGCCCTCTTTATGTATAAGGGCTCCAAAGTTGGGATATAAAAAAGAAAATTAGCAGCATTACAATGTAAAGGATCAACACCAAAAGCCGGGCTGTGCACCCTGAAGTCGCCCGTCGACTCTTGGTGAGAAAGTCATAGATTTGTGAAATTTTCCACATTTTGATATTTTTAGTGCAGTATGTTTTCCGTATGTTTTACTAATGATGTTTCCGAATCCTGGACAGTAATTTATAAAGATTTAATTCTGTTTGAACTCAACTGTATGCTAGCTTTATATTAAGCTGTTAAATTTTTTTAAATCCACTGCTGTCCAATGTTTTACATTCGTTCAAATGCACATTCCGCTTAACACGTTTGCTATCTTTTCCTACATTTGCAGTCTTACACAACCTTTGACATCTTTCAAAACCTTTGCCCTTTTCCGTAACTTTGCCATCTTTCCCAACCTTTGCCATCTTTTACAACCTTTGCAATCTTTCACAACCTTTGTCATCGTTCACAAACTTTTTAATCTTTCCCAACAATTGGCATCTTTTACAACCTTTGCAAACTTTTCCAACCCTTGCCATCTTTCACAACCTTTACAATCTTTCAAAACCTTTACCTTCTTTCAATCTTTTGCCATCTTTCACAACCTATGCAATCTTTCCCAACATTTGCAATATGTCCCAACACTTGTCATCTTTTATAACCTTTGTCATATTTCACAACCTTTGTCATCTTTTACAGCATTTGTCATCTTTTACAAACTGTGGCATCTTTCCCAACCTTTGACATCTCTCCCAAAACTTTGCCATCTTTTACAACCTTTACTCTATTACACAACCTTCACCATCTTTCACAAACTTTGCCATCTTTCACAACCTTTGTCATCTTTCCCAACATTGGCAATCTTTCACAACCTTTGTGCTCTTTTATAGCCTTTGTCATCCTTTACATCCTTTGTAAACTTTTACAACCTTTGTCATCTTTCACAACCTTGACCATTTTTCCCAGCCTTAGTCATCTTTTCCAACATTTATCATGTTTTACAACCTTTGCCATCTTTCACAACTTTTGCCATCTTTCACAACCTTTGTGATCTTTTACAGCGTTTGTCATTTTTTACAACCTTTTTCATCTTTCCCGAACTTTGCCATCTTTCCCAAACTTTGCCATCTTTTACAAATTTTGCTAACTTTTCCTACCTTCACCTTCTTTCACAACCTTCACCATCTTTCACAACCTTTGCTACCTTTCCCAATCTTGTAATCTTTCACAACCTTCAACATCTTTCACAACCTTCACTATCTTTCACAAACTTTGTCATCTTTCACAAATTTTGCCATCTATCCTAACATTTTCCATCTATCCCAAAATTTGCCATCTTTCCAAACCTTTGTCATCTTTTACAGCATTTGTCATCTTTTACAACCTTTGTCATCTTTTACAATGTTTTCCATCTTTCCCAACCTTCACCATCTTTACCAACCTTTGCCATCTTTCCAAACCTTTGTCATCTTTCACAACTTTTGTCATTATTCACAACCTTCACCATCTTTTACAACGTTTACCACCTTTTACAATCTTTGCTGTCTTTCATAACCTTTGCAATCTTTCCCAACCTTCACCATCTGTCACAACATTTGTCATCTTTCACAACTTTTGTCATATTTCATAAACGTTGCCGTCTTTCACAACCTTTGCCACCTTTTACAATCTTTGCTGTCTTTCCCAACCTTTGCCATCTTTCACAACCTTTGTCATCTTCACCATCTTTCAATAATTTTGCAATCTTTTACAACCTTTGCATCTTTCCCAACATTTGTCATCTTTCAAAACCTTTGCCATCTTTTACACCCTTTTGCCATCTTTTACAACCATGACGTCTTTTACAAACTTTATCCTCTTTCGCAACCTTTGTCATCTTTCACAACCTTTGCAACCTTACACAAGCTTTGGCACCTTTTCACAACCGTTGCCCTCATTTCCGACATTCACCATCTTTCCCAACCTTTGCCAAGAGTTTGGTTTAACTTGAATTGATGCTTTTAAAAAGTATAATTATACAACAAACAATGAAACTTTGGGGGGGGGGTCGGCTATTGAAACACACGTACTGATTATCCTTACCATTGAAATTTGTACGACACATAGTAAGTTGAAATAGTTTATAAAACTTTTTTTTTCCAGTTGATCTATTAAAAACTGGGCATTTGTCGTCTGCAACGACCGCAACTAACAACTCGACCTTCGAGGATGGCGCGTGTGGGTCACACATGCTGTGGCTACACGTCTCGTGGGATAATCCAGTCTTCTTCACGTGGTTAAGACTTTCGTTCGGAGACGAGATTCAAGGTAAGCGAGACACAGTGTAGTCTACAACTTTTATATGAGCTTTTGTGTTAGTCTCCGACTTAAAAGTCCCACTTTGTTATCAGATTTATTATACATATATATAATAAAATACATTGATGAGAATATGTGTGATTTAGCGAAAAGTATGCAGCCTACTAACTTTTTTTTTTTACATATCATAAACTCCTCTCGGAATATTCATCCAAAAACCTCATAGCCAGCTTTATTTTGCCTCAATGCCTTGAAAGTAAACACAAAATTATTTTACATATTTAAAATCTAAAGCCTTGTTAGTGAATATTTCATTTATTAAAGTTAAATGTTATGAAAAAAAATAAATAAGATACCTTATTTTATCTAGATAATAATTTTAAAAAAACATTAGATGATCATAAAATTTAACCCTTTTTAGAGGTACTGTGAATATGACGAAAAATTTAACATATTGGAGGCAGAAATGTTTGAATAACTTCATGACAGGATTGGGTGACATCAAAATAACACTGAAAGAAACAAACAACAACGATGGCACGGGGAAAACAATGCTGGACTGTACCAACCAGAGGACAGCTCAAGTGGACAGCAAGACGGTGGACATCTATTGTGATGTGGATCTGGCTGTAAAGCAAGTCAACATATCAGGAGCCAATCTGGCGTCATCATCTTTATGTGCCGTCTATATCAGTGGTGGTGAGTATCATCTTTATGTGCCGACTATATCAGTAGTGTGGAGTATCTTCTTTTAACCCACGAACTGTGGCATGCATTATTCTGTGGTGTGGAGCTTTTCGGAGCAATTTTCAGAACTCCAGCTGTCCCTTTTAATTGTTTCATGACTTTGAGTTCTTAATCCAAGCCTTCACCGCTACAAATACAATGATGCTCAAATTGATATCACTTAAGTCTGTATTCTGAGACTCTGATAAAAAAAAAAATGCTCTTTACAGAATCAAGATTAAATGAATCCCAATCGCTGATGCAGTGATATGTTTTGCTTCTAAATTGGACATCTGTTTTAAGAAAAAAATTGTATGCTTCACCTGATTGTATAACAGATTATCTAGTTACGACACATCGGCTGTCAAGCGTTAAAAGATACTAACCATTGCATGTAATAAACAAAATAACAATTGATAATGCACCAGAATATACCTTAACATTAAACCCCTGTCATTGGCGTGCCATTGCTTTTCTGAAACAATAGTAATAACTGAGCTCACTTTCTCTTAGGCCGCAACGTTGCACTGAAACAAAACACGTCACAGTCAAGTATGTTAGGGAATTACGCGTCTGACCTTGCGGTTGATGGAAATAGGAACAGTAACCTCGACATGCATTCGTGTACCCACACCGATGATAACGATCGGAATCCCAGCTGGAGCTTGAATTTCACAGCCACGCAATCGTTACATCGCTACATTCTGTATAACAGAGACGGGTTACAGGGTGAGTTGCTAGTGTTTCAATGTGGTCAAGAAAAGATGGAACGTATGGACATTGTCAAACTTTTTATGAATTAACGTATGAATTAGATACGTTAATCTAGATTGAATTTATACTATAATATTGCATTGTTTAACTACAGAGCGACTGAAAGGTTTTACTATTGAGGCCTTTGACCCAGACGGCCAACGAGTGTTCCAATACACTGATACTCTACCAAGCCCGCAACTAAGTTACAACGTGATTTCCTCGTCTATCAAGTCAGTGGTCAGCCAGGTGAAAATATCATCGGCTCAGAAAGATGGTAACGGACACATCACTCTTTGTGAAGTGGAAATATATGGGGGTAGGCTTGTATTTTATGGATACATAACGTTTTGTGAAATGCAAATATTTAAAGGTAGGCTTGTATTTTGTGGATACATCACCCTTTGTGAAATGGAAATGTCTGAAGGTAGGCTTGTATTTTGTGGATATATCACTCTTTTTGAAATGGAAAAATCTAAAGGTAGGCTTGTATTTTGTGGATACAACACTCTTTGTGAAATGGAAAAATCTGAAGATATGCTTGTATTTTGTGGATACATCACTCTTTGTGAAATGGAAAGTTCTTGAGGTAGGCTTGTATTTTGTGGACACATCATCTTTTTTTGAAATGGAAAAATCTGAAGGTAGGCTTGTATTTTGTGGACACATCACTCTTTTTGAAATGGAAAAATCTGAAGGTATGCTTGTATTTTCTGGACACATCACTCATTTTGAAATGGAAAAATCTGAAGGTAGGCTTGTATTTTCAAAATGTGTGCATAGGCTGCTTTATTTAAATCATTACATTTTTCTTAACAGATGTTATTCTTGTTGCTTTTTAGATTTTTTTTTATTATTGTTATTAATATTATTGTTATTTTTAATTACATCAACACTAATATGACAAGATGTGTAAAGCATAAATTGTTACTTTATGACAAAAAGTGTAAAGCATAAATTGTTAGCATATGACAAGAAGAGTAAAGCATAAATTGTTAGCATATGACAAGAAGAGTAAAGCATAAATTGTTACCGTATGACAAGAAGTGTAAAGCATAAGAAATTGCGGGCGATGATGTAATACAAGAAGTTAATGTTTTTAGAGGCTACACAGTGTCGTCAGACAGACTTATAAACAGCTCGTCAGCTATATTTAAGGAGTTTTAAATGTGGCCTCTAAATTTAGCTGGTGGTTAGTTCCTTAACATTTTGGCGAGGCTGATCACGAAATACATTAGAATCATTGGCAGAGATTAAGGCCGCAGTGATGTTATTGTGACTCAGACTCGGAGACCAAGGCCACATTAATGTTATCGTCTTTCGGACTGACATTGTCCAGGAGATTATCGTTTTATTTTAAGACGATTACAATAAATAGAATTAGTATAGGAAATGACAATAAAATAAGTATATCTATGTTTAAACATTCTTCAATGAATTGCTTTCAATTTATTGTATGCATGGTTGCATTGTACTGTATTCTACAGCCTTGCCAATAAACTTTCAGCACTGGGTGGTCTAACGAACCTTCGGCCTAAGCATACAATTATAAAATAATGTTGTAGATATCACCATTCTTATACATTACGCGTTTTTTTTTTAGTGTTTCAGTGTATCAAAAATAAATATAAGTGTAATTAATGTATAATGTTTGATTTTTTACTCTTCTGCTACGTGCTCACTCCACTTAGTGTAAAATCTGACTACGCCGTTGCCTCTGGCAGCTAGAGTTGTGTTGTTGTGTTTTAATCGGTATTGACAGGTTGTAGCTGATGTAATAAAGCGGTACGGGTTGGTATGGTTAGAAGAACTTGTCAACCATCTGCTTGTTTGGCTGGAAATCCAAGTTAAGGGAGAAGCCATTTTTAACTCTCTCGCCTACTAATGGAAGAAGGCCTCTTGTCGACCCTATTTGCTAATTTCTTGCGTCCTTTTGCATGTTTTACGGTATTTTGTTACTCTTATTTCCTTTTATCGAATTACAGTCTCCCTCTCTCTTATTAAATAATTATAATATTCTTTAAAACATACAGATTCGGTCTGTCCGCACGGCTCCTATGGACCACAGTGTGAGAATCAGTGCAACTGTGCTGTGAAGAGTGAACAATGTTTTGTCAGTAGTGGAGCCTGTCCTTCGGGGTGTCCGTCAGGCTATCACCAAGTTGGCTGTCAAAAAGGTCAGTTTGCTGTTGACTAGAAATTGAACTAATCAATATTTCTTTTTCTTTTTTAATACAGCAAATCTTTTTAATATTAAAAGGTTTTTCATTTTATATATATATTTTTACAAAATCTCCACGTGTTACGAGAATGACCATTAAGACTGTAAATAAAGCAAATAAATATCTTATTTCATTTCATGTGTGCTGAATGTTATCGAAATTAAATACTTTGAACATGAATACTTTTGAAAATGTAACTAATCGCATACGTTAATATGAGCACGTCTATTCACTGTGTCTGTTCCAGCCTGTGAAAGTGGTAGGTGGGGCATGAACTGCCTCCAATCGTGTGACTACCGATGTAATGGAAATCAATGTAACCCTGCAAACGGTCGATGTGTCAATGGATGCAAGGCTGGCTTTCAAGAACCAAGCTGCACAAAGGGTAACATTAATTCAATTAGTAATTAGAGCTAAACACCAAAGTCTGAATTTCTAAGGTTTTTTGAGCGGCCTCGGTCGTTGATGTTCAGATTTGCGCGTAGATTAAATGTCATGTGTAAATCCTTTCTCTTCAACAACAGCTTGTAAAGATGGGACTTATGGGACGAACTGTGCCAGTGTGTGTCCGTCAAACTGCAAAGACATGTCGTGTGACATTGTCACCGGCAAATGTCATCAATGTCAAGAAGGTTACACGGGTGATGTTTGTGACAAAGGTAAATATAGGTGTGTGCTATACTTTCAAAATCGAAGGATTAGGACATCCTGGATACAAGCCCAAAATAAACTTTAACCATACTCTTAACATTACAAGTAAACATAGCCGTCTGTTTGAGCATGAGGCTAACACAAGACCAAACAAACCCTAATAATACTCTTGATATTATAACAAGTAAACAAAGCTGTAGTAATGAATGAGGCTAACACAAGACCAAACAAACCCTAATAATACTCTTGATATTATAACAAGTAAACAAAGCTGTAGTAATGAATGAGGCTAACACAAGACCAAACAAACCCTAATAATACTCTTGATATTATAACAAGTAAACAAAGCTGTAGTAATGAATGAGGCTAACACAAGACCAAACTAACCCTAATAATACTCTTGATATTATAACAAGTAAACAAAGCTGTAGTAATGAATGAGGCTAACACAAGACCAAACTAACCCTAACAATACGCTTTACATTACAAGAAGAAAACAAAGCTGTATTAAGCTGTATGAGGCTAACACATAAATAACACGAAGGTAGAATAAGATGTTGGTAAGAGCATGGAACTTAAGACTTCAACCCATGCGCATTAAACTAAATATGGGATAATATCTTTTTTCAACTTATTCGTGAAAAAATTGATGTACCACATAAGCTTTTAATTTTCATTGACAACAATTATGTAAGCAACAATAATCGTTTTTTTCTTCTTTTGATTGCGCCATTAATTATCATGCCATCTTTGAAAACTTTCTATTTCCATTAATGATCATGTCATCACTTTCAACTTTTCCAATGTGCAGTCTGTGAGTCTGGGAGGTACGGTGAAGACTGCAATCACAGCTGCAGCAATCTTTGTTTGAATCAGCTCTGCCATCATGAGAACGGCTCCTGTGTTAGCTGTCCACTAGGGAAGAGAGGTGACCAGTGTGATGAAGGTGAGACTTGGATTGTATATGTCTTATGTATTTGCTTGTTTTATTTTTAAGGATGGTTTGATTGGAAGTAGTGGCGATGTAATACTTATGCTCTTTTGCTTTTACAGGCTGTCCTCCCGGTTGGCACGGGTACAACTGCAACAACCCGTGCAGTGCAACCTGTGATGGTAATAAGTCATGTGATCCAGCTCATGGCAACTGCCTGGGTGGTTGTCAAAAGGGATACCAAGGCGAAACATGTTCTGAAAGTTGGTCATTTTGATTGATCTTTTTTTTTTTATTGATTCCGGAAATATCCGTTTGTTAAAACGATTGTTGGTATGATAGACATTGTCAGATCATGTTAAGTCAAATAATGTTGCGATTCTTTTCGATAAGTAACGCATACTTAGATTACTAAATCTTCCAAGCATCACATCATCCAAGGGACGAAAAATATTTAAATACCACTATTATAATAAATCCTAGTATGGCTATTGCGAAGAGCTATTTTCAGCCACGGCCACTTTCTCCACCTTGTTTAGGGCTTGATAATGACGTCAACGAGTAAACGAGCTGTGGCACTCTTTTCTTGTCCGCTCCTCCCTTGGTTGGGAAAAGGTTTTATGCGTTCGAATGCATTATTTTTCATCTAAAGAATGCCATTATTTCAAGCCAATTACAGAATTCTTTAATAGAATTTTCTGTATGAAACCTTAAATGTATATAGACCATTTGAGTTCTTAGCATGGAAAGAGCGAGACAGAGAAAGGGCGTGTGAGATATTTTTGCTTCACGAGATCTGTGTCTAAAAAATTATATTTGTATTTCTGAAGATTATTTTTTTTGTGTGCTGTTTTGTAGTTTGATATAGTTTATTATTTCTATATTCAATTTGAATTTGTATAACAATTTTGCTATTATAATTAAATTGAATAGTGTTTGTACAACTAGCTTTGGTATAGTTATCTTTACCAAATGTTTCTCTCAGTCCTATGTTACGTATTGTTTATTCTACGAGCCAAATCTGAAATCAAATTAAATCTTCAAAACCATAACGGCACGTAACACTACAAATTGTGTAATATTTCATCAAATAGTTTTTATCACAATATATCAGTGTATCAGGCTAAGACACTATGTCTTCTCCCAGAATGCCCAGCCACAACGTATGGTGTCAAATGTCTGTCCAACTGCAGCCAGGGCTGTCAGCTCAAAGACGGGCTGGACCCTACGGTGTGTCATCATGTCACAGGAAGTTGTCATTTTGGATGTAGGTCAGGGTATGAAGGACCAACATGTGGGCCAGGTAATTTTTTTATTTATAATCCCAAAACACATTCACTTTTTTTTAGCTTATCTTATTTTACCTTTTCGTGGACAGGAGCATTTTTGTAGTTCAACACTTTATCGACAGTTTGATTTCTACACAACACACAACAAGCTGTTCATTGGGATTCAATAGATTCACTTGATCAATTCGAAGTCGAATTAACACTTTACCTCCCAATATCTTTATTTCTTTTTTTTTAACTCTATGGTATTTTTTTCTTAGACTTAAGCTACCAGACATATGAACAAAATTGTAGAAATGATGTTTAATGTAAAAAATGAATTTTAAGTATTTTTTTTCTTTATGTTTTCTGTCAGAAATTGGACATTTCTCTCTAGACTTATAATAATATGAACCGTTCGCTTTATTTAAAGATTTCAGCTTCGATTTTTGTACAATCACAATATTGAGTATATCAATGCACGTACAACTCTAAACGAGATGAAGACACAGTATATCAAAGAAAGTATATGTCCCAAAACATCAATGTAATCATTATTAAGTTATTATAGACACTATGTGAACACAACGCATCCATGGGCTGAGCCATTTCGTCTTTTATCAAAGGATGATGTGGAATCAGCCGAAGCAGGTCAAATCGAATCTCCATTAGAAAACCATCCTTTTATTTTTTTCTTTCATAATGTTTAACGCATTTTTTGAAATATAATGATTCTAATTAATTTTCGTTAACATTCAATATGTTAATGTGTTTAATGTTATTTTTTATATTTTTCCCAGCAGCAGACAATTACACGATATGGGCAATCGTTGGTACAGTAGTAGTTTTAGCTCTAATACTTTTACTCGCTTTCTACTTGTGGAAAAGCACAATTGTTAGAAGTTGGATTCTAAGCAAGATGTGTGGCTGGAGTCGTGCCAGAGACATAGAAAATCACGATGAGACAGACATTCCTTTGTTAGATGAAGGTAGTTTTTATTATATCATTTTTATCACGATTTCAAGACGCCGGGTTACAACACATTGAAATGTATCAAATTATCTCAAAGTTATATTTAGTGTGCAGCTGATAGTAAAACTTCATTATGTTAACTTGTATAATTATGGATTATTCCTATTTATTTCTGTGGGTAAAGAGCTTGTTTGCAGTGCGGATTTTACAGCACCGGGTCTGCTTCTCTTTAACAACTTCCTTGTAGGACCATTTATATGTTTCTGTTTTAGAATACATTCTCATTCAGTTTAAATTCCATGCATTTGTTGCTTGACTTTGCTTTCATTTCAGAAAAAGATCATTTTGAAATGGACAACTTTGTCAACGACTCCAACAAGGTGATCGACAACAATTTGGGTTTGCACCGTTTTGGTGAAGCGCTGCGGAGACAATGACAGCAATTGTGGTGATGCGTTTTAATGGATGGTTGCCATTTCGCGTGCTTCACTTATTTGTATATGGTTGGTGCTTCACTAAACACGTCATATGTGGCGAGCAAAAAATTAGGTAACCATTCGGTATTGATGCCCTTAGTTGTGACGAATGAAAATTGCATTATTCAAACAATGGTTTGAGGAAAGGTGCCCTAAGGCAATGGGACATAAAAGTATTCGCATTTGGTATGCATTTAGTAGGAATGTACCAAGTAGGAAAGCGTGGGCGTCTACACAAGAGAGAAAGGAAGCTGTTCGTTCCAAACTGAGTGAGGTTGGGGAGGGGAGATTAAATCCCCCTTCATGCAATTTCAATTTTTATGGATCAGAACGTTATTTTGGTAAAAAACAATACCAATACTAAATATTTTCTTATTAATTTTTTTTAAGGAATAAGCGGTGGTTATAAAGAATATATATATATATTTATACATATTTGTATTGAAATCCAGCCTTCTAATATGGGAAGACAAGTAATTTCGCCGACAGCCTCCCCCCTTTTTTTCCCCACACACATTCGATCTATATATGCCAACGAATTTTAAGATTTGAAAGCAAAATAACAATTACAGACTTGATTACATTATTTTGTTACATAATCCCATGATTTAAATTATTTTTTGATTATTATTACTTATGATTTGGTAATTTAATTTGTTGTAAAATCTTAAATAGTTTGTAATCAGTATTAGTATTGAATAGTCAACAATGTTCTAGCAATTTTGTAAATGTCAATTTGTGTATTACCGGAACTACCTAATTAAAGAAGCAATAAGATGACTGGCTCGACAACGCCGGCCACGGTACAAACTTTACAAAGTCCAAGGCTTACCTGGGTTTGCCTCCGCCACTCAGGTGGGGATGGGCGCTCTTGTAGGAATGTACACAGTTCGAATGTAACCAGTAGGAATGCAACAATTTGAAATTCACCCAGTAAAAATGTATTTATTACAAAATACAATTTTATAATAGAATATTTTTTTTAATATTAGAAAGCATATAATATTTATAGGGAAAGTTTCACATCTTGTATAAGTAAGAAAGCGTATATCAAACTACTGCATTTATTACTAATTTAAAAATGTGAGAAAGACTGAATGTTTCATCAATTATTTTAACACAATTCTCACCTCATTTTGGTTTCGTTACACATTTCCATCTCTCATTGAAGCCTCTTTTATCTGAACTGTTTGTTGATATTAGATAATGTGGAAATTTTTTGGGGGGAATTCGGCGGTAAGTGAATCAATTGATCAAACAATGCGAACGCTCTGCCTTTTGGGTTACCGTAGGAGCTACTCTTTGGGTAGTGACCAGGAACCTTTATTAGCGCCCGATGGAGATAGGTCACTAGTTTTGACCAGGACATCAGCGCAGTGGTCCCTGCTTGCACAAGCCAGGTGTTGCCACAGCACTAAGGTTTATAGATGCGGGCGGGGTGGTTGGCGTATTCCACCAAGGTCATGGTCGCTTCTTGTGTTTGGTGTTGTTTGGTTGAGAAGGAATTTTGTTGTGTACTTTATTGAAAGTTGAAGTAAGAGATGTCGTATAGAAGAGTCAGGTCTGTGGTAGAGCCGTGGAAGGACGTGAAAATGAGAACAAGCAGTTATTGTAACAAAAGAAACTCTCTCAAGAGTCTTTAACGGATGTGTGCAAATAAAGACAATTAGTTGTCAGACTTGTATTATTGTTTAGCAAAGAGTGAGCAGTAATTGAGTGAGCAGTGACTGAGTGAGCATTGACTGAGTGAGATGTGATAGAGGCAGGCGATAGTTTGTACAGTATGAAAGCAAAGAGTGAGAAGTGACACAGTGAGCAGTGACTCAGTGAGCAGTGACCGTGTGAGCAATGACCGAGTGAGCAGTGACTCAGTGAGCAGTGACTCAGTGAGCAGTGACCATGTGAGTAGTAACTGAGAGACTTGAGTGAGACCAAAGGGTGTACAGTATGAAAGCAAGGTCAGGTTTTCTTCTACAATATTAGTTATTGCGCGTATCAACCCACTTTTGCTACATTTATTGTATTTTTTTATAAAGATGTATGCATTTTTAATTAAGATTATAATTAGAAAAACGTAAAAGTCCAATAACTGCCGTATATTTTGTTTGAACAAATGTATAGTTTATTTATCGATATAACTCGATTCATAAAACTTTTAAGTTTTTAACATTCAAAAAATATCTTTAATGGTTTTCATTAAAAGTATCTTTGTATTCAAATAGATGCTGTGATTTTTGTTTTTATAACATGTGAAAAAAGTTATGTCTTAAAATTAGATCAGGGGCTCTCAACCTGGGTTGCCCAAAGTTTCAGGAGGTGCAGGAAGACCCATTAAAAAAATTCGGGTATTTTTTATCTTTCAATAGCATTTTTTGTATCTATGTTTTGAAATGAAAAGGGGTGGGGTACTACAAAAAAGGTTACGAACCCCTGAAATAGATGATCGAGCTGTTCTGTGAAAGTTATGATTTTTTATGTGGAAGCTTATGCTTGAGAATCGGTTCTCAGCCTGTGGGTCGTGATCCCTTTGGGGGTCAAACGTCCCTTACAAAACGGTCGTCTAAGTAAACACATATTTACAATGTAGAACAAAAACAAATTGATGGCTGGGGGTCACCACAACATGAGGAACTGTATTAAAGGGTCGCGGCATTAGGAAGGTTGAGGAAACTGTGCTAGAGGACCCACAATAAGTCTTAAAATAAATATATGTCCGAACTCGTCAATTTCAAAATATATCTCCCGCAACAAGTAACCGTCTTTACATAGCTGTAAATAAAACATATTCAAATACAGTTAGTGCGCATATGCATTAATACATACTGTAGATAAAACTATATAAAAAAAATTGACGAAGCGAATGCTCTCGGAAAAGGGATGTAATGTCTAACTCACTTGAAACACTATTTCCAAACACTCACCAAAGTTCTTTCCCTTAATTTTGTGTAGTAATTTTAAACCTCCTCAAATAAATTATAATTCACTATTATTGCCTTGACGCTATTCCTATCATGACTAGTAATGTGAATTGTCACAATTTTATCACAGAAGTACAACTAGGCGCAAATGACACGATAACAGCAGATTTCACATAAATGCATACTATATATGAGAGTCTTTGTGAACTAGAACATTAAGTTCTCAAAAGAGCCACAGAAAATTAAGGTCTTAAAACACCTTCTTTGGAAAATTAAGGTCTCAAAACATCCTACAAACTTAACTTGTAATTTCTCAGTACATTTTCAGTACACATTGTTGACGTAAGATTTTCCCTTCCTCGTTTTGGAGAATACATTTTATATGATCCCATTTTGTGCGATTCAAAAATAAATTTGTTTCAATTTCGTCAACTGGGTTTAACAGAAATTTGAATCGTTTACATTTCACGGATGGATGACTTTTATGCAACCCATAAATAATATACACTTTGTCTTCGATTTAATCAGCTTTTTAAAAAAAAAAAACACTTTTTTTTATGCATATCATTTATAAGTTGTGAAGGTTTGTGGATGATGATGGATAATGACATGGATAAGTGCATGCTCTATATAAAGATGTTTAACCACCCTCCGTAAAGTAGATGAGTGTATCAAAATGTTAACACTCCATTATATTGGTCAATTTAACAAGTGATTTTTTATTCTTTGATGATCGTTTTTTAATGCTTACAGTAGGTTATTTGACAGTGATTGTTAATATTTTCCTAATGCCTAAAATCAGTAATTCTCAACCTACCTAATGCCGCCACCCTTTGAGACAGTTTCTCATGTTGTGGTGACCCCTAACCATGAGATATTTTTCCTTGCTTCTTCATAAGTATGTGTTTCCTGACGGTCTTAGGCGACCCCCGTTTTTGACCCCCCAAAAGGGCTCACAACCCACAGAGAACCGATGCAATAAATAATACATCCTTTTTAAAAGGGTTCTCTATAATCTTTACGAAAACACCAATTTAATCTTTCTAACTTTTTATAGAAGTCGAGTTATTATTTTTTTATTTAATAATTTACTATTATGAACTTTATTATTACTATTTTTATTACTTTTTTTATTTTTTTATTTTTTAAAACCTCTCCTTTATCTTTGTATTTAACTGCAAAAAAACCCCCTTCAGATTCTGCCTTATTTTTTTTTATTCCAATTTTATAATTATTTTAAAAGATAATTTAACCAGATTTACATGAGACATTCTCAGTGCAATATACAACATAATTAACAACACAACATACAACACAATTAACAACACAACATACAACACAACATACAACACAACATACAACACAACATACAACACAAATTACAACACAACATACAATACAACATACAACACAACATACAAAACAACATAAAACACAACATACAATACAACATACAACACAACATACAAAACAACATAAAACACAACATACAATACAATAAACAACACAATGTACAACACGATACAATAACACAATGTACAACACGATACAACAACACAATGTACAACACGATACAACAACACAATGTACAACACGATACAACAACACAATGTACAACACGATACAACAACACAATGTACAACACGATACAACAACACAATGTAGGCCTACAACACGATACAACAACACAATGTACAACACGATACAACAACACAATGTACAACACGATACAACAACACAATGTACAACACGATACAACAACACTTTGAAATAACATCGAAACGTATTATAGTTGAGAACTGTATTTAGGTTAGTTAAAAATAGCTTGCAAAACTTATATGGCTGTAAAAAAAAAAATTAACGTCAGCGTTGTATGTTAAATGTTAATGTCAGTTGCAGAGGTCACAGGCACCAGTCACATCTACAGACCATGAGAAACTGGAGATATGTTTCAGAATAAAGTCCATTGGAGAAGTCCCACTGACACATGTCAAAGCTACAGACCATAAAAGAGTAAAGATGTGTTGAAAACGGCGTGACGTAAGGTAAACGTCACAAGTGGGCAAACGACCATGTTGGAAATACGATATTATACTTCTTTTTTTTAAAAACACATTATATGTGTTAGGAATAGAATAAAGAGAAAAAGAAGCCACGCATGTCAAAATGATTTCAGATTTATATATAGTAAAGATTATGCTGTTACATTATCGTTACTGAAATATAGTTTCAGTTTCTGTCGACTCGCCCCCATTCAAACAGAGATGTCTTCATGCTCTACGAATTCTTAAAAGCCTCGAGTGAAAGGACATTTTTTTTTCGGGGGGTGGGGGGGTGTATTATATCAAATCTTTTAATGGACTGTTGGTGCACGGCTTGACAGCGAAGGGGGGGGATGGCAAGGGGGGCCAAATATAGGAGTCGTAAAAACCCAATTTCTTTTTTTGTTCCCTCCGAAATTCTGAAGCTTGGCACCGAATAAAGGACTGCCTATATGTAACTGATTTACAGGAAGGCTGTGAATCAGATCTGGCTTGTACGTTAGCTTTACAAGGGTTAACCTCGTAATGAACTTGAGCAACGCGTTAACTAACAGCTAACATTTCCATGGATGTAATTTAATGTGTTGAATTGGTGGTGTGTTCATTCTCAAGGCGAAACTTACTTTAGTTAATTACAAATTAGGTGCGCAATTTTTTTTTTTTTTAATCCGATTTATCACAAAGCCAAGGACAAAAATGATATATTTTATCATAATGTCGTAATTGGTGATAATTCATTAAAAGTTGGCCAGTGAATCCTGTGGTAACTTTATCATTGCATGCGAATCAGTGTAAACAAAATTCAAGGAAAAACCATTCTGATATTTCATGAATGTGGATTAACTTGCAAATATACAACCTGTATGGGTACCATTCAATGTATTTTCTTAAATCAATTTTGTGTAGGGCCTATAACTTAGTTTTGATCATTTAGCATAATTTGATTTGACTTTGATTTCTTAAAAGTACTCACACACAAACCCAAATCAACACATGTACTAGCACTTACACTGACACATACATTTACATATAAACATGTAATTGCATTGATTATGAACTAGTATGCTTTTAATGAATCCTGACATGCGTTGTAAAATTTTGTGATGACTTTAAAACATTTTGTGTCAATCGAATGAAAGGAAAGACGTAATTCATTCAGATGTTTGCAATACTTAATTTTCAATCTAAATCCAAGGAAGTTTGCTTGCCCTTTTCAAGTACGGTAGTTGAGAAAAAGATTAATAAGACACGAACAAGTTGTGTCACTGTCACAATATATGTTAAGCGTTAATAATAATTGTAAATAATACACAAGTTAACTTTTCGGCACATGCCATCATCAGTACAGAAACAAAACATTGAAATAAGTATAAATTAAATTTACATTATATATATATATATATATATATATATATGTATGTATATACATATCATACCTAAAAAAAAGAGAGAAAAAATAGGAGTGGGCGCAAAAATCCGACAGAAACAAAGTAAAGAAGACTGGAAAGGAAGCTGAACAAAACTCTTGTTTAGTATAAATTCAGAGTTCGTAAATTATTAACTGTTCTGAAAATGAACTGGAAATCAACTGGGCTTATCATGGTTGTTTTCATCCATTCTTTGATGACACGTCGATGTGATACACAAAATGGTGAGTTTTTTTGTAGTTGTTAAATTATTACTTTTTTTGCTTATTCATGTTGACGCTGACGGTGGGTAACATGTGAACTCATGTTGGGACCAAGTGGGCACGTATGCCACGTGAAAAGTGGGCACGTATGCCACGTGAAAAGTGGGCACGTATGCCACGTGAAAACTTATTCTGGCGCACACAAAACTCAAAATACATCCATAAGCCTACTACCTTTTTTTAGGAGTACGTAATATCCCCCACCTTAAGCTCAATCTCCTGTTTGAGAATGGTCCGCCCGTTGGTAAGGAGTGAATAGACCGTCTTCTCAGTATTGATTTCCAGTTGCCACCGCAGCATGAACCTGTTGATAACAGAGAGGTCCTGCTGTAATAGAGTTTGCAGGCGGTGGACATCTGTACCGGTGCTCCAGATGACTAAATCTTCGACATAAGTCGCAGCACTAGTTGCTAGATTTTGTGGCAAGTCATTGTTTAGGCTAGGAAGAGATTGCAACTGAAGGCTGACCCTTGCGGGAGACGTTTTTCAAGGGTTCTCTTCCTGGAGATTTCGCTGCCGAATTTTATGCCGATTGTCCGGTTTGTAAGAAAACAGGCAACCCACCTGTACATGTTGGCAGTTACTCCCAACTTTTGCAACTTCAACAACAATAATAATAATAATAACAAAGTTTATTTGAAAAACACGCTTCATCCCCAAAAGCTCGAAGCGCGGTACAAAGTCAACCATATTAAAAAGAGAAATAAAAACAATCTAAAATTTACCACATTTAAAAACAGACGCAACAGTATAAAGCTACATACGAGCATACCAAGTCAAAGTCTTTCATCCCGTTTCAACCATCAGCAACACAAGCCAATATACATTAACTGAAAAAGATGGTAGATAGCATCACCCCAGAAGGTGTTTGCGAAATAGATGTATTTTTAAATCGGTTTTAAAGGACTGCAGTGTCTGGCTGTTTCTGAGAGCGACTGGAAGTGCGTTCCAAATTGTTGGGTCGGCAAATACAAAAGTGCGCTTTCCGTAAGTCTCAAGGCGAACACACGGTATCGATATTTTGCCACTATCGGATGAGCGGAGCTCTCTAGTGGGTACATAAGGTACACAATAGACGAGACTTTCAAATACGATCATAGGCTTGTCGGGGGTACAAAAAAATAAACAGCCACTGTATGAGACTTTTTCTGGATTCCATCTGTAATGGATTGGAGAAGACGAAGCATCTGATCTACATGCTGCATTCCCTTGCGGAAGCCCGTCTGTATTGGGCTGAGGCTCGCGGTACTCTACAGGTTTCAGTAGAGCCCTGGTTCACCATTCTCTCGGCTACTTTCCCTAAACATGATGCTAGGGAAATTGGAAGGTAGCCAGTCGGTTGATCGAGTTTCTTCCCATCTTTAGGAATAGGCAGGATGGTAGCGCTAAGCCGAGCTCTGGGCAGGATCTGTTCATGATTGACAATAGCTGTGTCCTAGCTAGCGGGCCAAGGTCTTTGATCATTTCGTTACAGATCTTGTCCTGATCTGGCGCCTTGGCGGCGTTGCACTTGTCGATGGCGGTTTGTAATCAGTTATAGTGAAAGGTGCGGTAAAGACTTCAGCGTGTGGTCCCCACCGTTGGGCCACTTCTCCCTTTTGCTGGAGACGGTTTAGGTTTTTGCTCTCTTTGGACTCCTGCTTCCGATTTATCTTTGCAAAATGCTTATTTAAAGCCTCGGTACTCTTGGCATCCGTGGTAGCCGTGCCTGTCGTCGTTTGCATTTGACGCAGATTTCGAGCCTTTCCCATGCAGGATAGCGAGTCCACCAATCGCCAGACCTTTTTTCCGTCTTTCTGAGGTCGAGTTCTCCGCATGTCCCAACCCATTTTTTTTCTTCTTCGCCCTATCAACCTCCTTCCGAAACTAAGCTTTCAGTTTTTTGTAAAACGCGTGAGCATCAGCACCTTACCTAGTGCATACAGTCGCACGAGTGCCTACAGTTGGCCTGAGCCCCGTCACCGATCTGCAGGAGAGGAGAGGATTCGAGTTCCCTTGCCTTAGAAATCTATCACTATTACTAGCCATATAATTGAATCATGTCTAGGCCTTATTGTGTTATCTTCTCCCGGGGAGAAGTTACCGAAGTGACCCCTCTCCTTCGCCTTGGGAGACAGACATAGTGACGTGAATTTTTTTTAAGCTTCGGGTGATCTGCTCTACCTTACTGGTCGGTCGCGCCGCGTAGAGGCAAACTTCAAGCGGGAAATGCCGAAGCGGAACTTTTACCGTGAACGATGAACTAATTTACTCGACGGTATTGTTATAATTAGTAGTATTATCACACCAGGAACACAAACACATCTGTCCAGCTGCGTGTCTACATTTTTTAATGAATAGCTACACGCAAGATCACATTACCTCTGACCTCTCTACTCAAGGAACAAGGACCTCACACATTAACAAAGGGAAGCAACTGACAATACAACAACGATATCACAAAAAGTATCTTGTAAATTGATGATTTTATAAAAACATTGTCTTGTACAAGATGATTTTATAAAATATTGCCTTGTACAAGATATTTTGTAAGACATTATCTTGTAGAAGATGATTTTATAAAGACATGACCTATGATGAGAAATGCTACTAATTGGACTGTGCCGGTTTATTTACACGCGGTCAATGCCCGGGTTCTTTGAGACAATACCTGGCCAAGGTTCGGGTTTAACACACAAAAAGTTATCTTCTCATTTTCTTTAATCTGTTTTAGCCAATGGGGATGAGTGAAAAGTACGCGTATAGAGCTAGTAGCGATTCCAATGGAATCAAAGGAAAAGTTTTCAAACACTAAAACCTTAATAACATAAACATTATCCAGGTGTTCTCATCATTCTTTAGAGCGGTGACCCTTTATAACATTCGCCAAGTTGTGGTGGAATTGAGAAAAAGGTGCTGAGAATGCTTTGTAGTGGGACTGTAACCCATATTTTGAGAAACACTGCTCAAACCCTTAAACATAGCAAAATTCAAACTGGGAGCTGAGCTTCGCTATATGCGCCAGTGTTGCAGGTCACTGGTTGGTAGCAGTTTTCATTTTTCTGATACCAACATACGCATACTATATATCAATAGATACTTATATACTCATTATGGTGAGCCCATTCTAGCCTTCCTTCAGTGAAGCTAAAGGGTTGACTCATGAAATGAGTCTTGAATTACAATACTATTATTTATTTTTTTTAATATTTTGTTTTGAGTGAGTTGGTGCTCATATTCGGAATTTCCGGGTATGCGGGTCAGTACCTGGCTCAGCCCTAGTTACTCATTGTGGTCTCGTATTTTCCTTGACTTTCTCAACAGCTAACTGCGTTGGCGGTTGGTTCGGATCAGTGTGTCAATATAAGTGTCACTGTGCCAATCAAATCGATTGCCTGGACGACGGATCATGTCCAGATGGAATCACGTGCGACAGCGGGTGGTTCGGTCCAGCTTGTCAATATGGTAGGGTATAAAGGATATTTTTTAAATTATTTCAATTTGATCACCATGATAACGTGTATGTGTTATATGAAATCAAATCTAATAGATTCATTGATAAATGTACGTGACGTCATTTTAATAATTTAAGTGTGCCACTTAAGCTTTGTAAAATATTAACCCACAAGGTAAAATATAGATTACTATAAACTCTAGTGATAACAATTATAATATTTGTTTATTTATCTCCGTTTAAAGCAAAAATGTATATTCAATACGAATGATGTAAGAAATTGGAGTCCTTAGGTCTTATAAACTATTTATAATTTATGAATTTAATAATAAATATTTTTGCGCAATTTCATCTTAGATATGTGATTACATTTTTTTTTCAATGGGTCAAAAATGGGTTTAACAATGGCCACACATGTCAACAGCTGATGTGGCCAAGCAAGACATGCTGACCAGTCCAGCAGATGTCCACGGCTTTCTAACAGACGGAGATGATGAGACGTGCGAGACCTTCCAGTCTTCAATGATCATTACATTCTCTTGGAACACGTCATTCTTCTTCTCTTGGATTAGATTAAGATACATTCCACTTCCAGGTCAGCACAGACAACAACATCAGAAGTAGATTTACCTTTTTTTTTTACGTTAGAGGCTGCTTGCTTTGACTTAAATGTTGAATTTAATAAGGCTCTTTCATTCGTGTGAAACTATTCTAAAATTATAGGGTTTTTTTTTATCCCTGATGTTCAGTTCACACGATTCAAGTTCTGTCAAATGTCATTTTGCAGGCACTATTTTGTTTTACTGAATAGTGAGTTCAAAAAGAATTTGGCGAAAGTTTAATCGTGTGAACTGAGTATAAAATCAACTTTTCACAATCCATGAACCCATAAACTTTGTACCACTTTTTTAAAGTGTAGCGATTCCAAAGCCCGTTAGTTCTGATTATGGGGACCGTCTTCCCCCCAATTGGTGAAAGCCAACGCCCCCCACCCCACACACCCTAGACATTGGGCTTGCTTAAGTTTGTACTGTCGCCATTGGGGTCATGCCAGGCATGGTATCTGAGTTTAATTCGGGATGTTGACAATGAAGATTAGTGTTCGAGCAAAATGTGTAACTGTTATTTTTCTGTATTATTGATTATATTGATAACAAACTATTTTATATTTTCCATCAAATGAAACGATAAAATCCCGAGATTATTCAAAAACAAAAATGAATGTTAGTAGGCCCAGAAGTTTTTATTTCGGTTTTAATTCTTAAAACTCATTGAACGACGAGTTGGCCGACGGTTTAAACGCGCGCCGTGCCACATTATTGGCTTGTGTTCAATTCCCTTCATAAGCTGGACAATTATGTCATAAGAGTTTTCTGTTTTTTAATTGTTATTAATTTACGATACCCTCCCCCCCCCCCCCCCCCCCCCCCCTTCCGTTGCACAGAAAAAAAAGTAAATATCGAGTAAATGTATTGTGATCTTTACCAAAATAATTTTGTTACCTGGATAAAAAAAATTCAAGCCGGGGAGTGGGGTGGGTGTTATTCCCCACACCAACCTCAGATTAAAATCAACTGCTTTCTGACCTCCTCCTTGGGTAGACGCCCTTGCTTCTAAATTATATTTATCAAAATTGAGCGACTCATTTCCCATACTGAGCACCAAGGACCTGTAATAGGAACCACCAAATTGTAATTGTCTGCCAAGCTAGCCACATGAAAGCTAGATAAACTGGTAATGTGTATTTCTTCTACGCATACACAAATTGCATTTTGTAAATAAAACAGTTCTTATTTTGATCTGACAGGTAAAAGCCCCAGGTTTGTGGTCGCCTTAACGGGGCAGAACAGCGGGAGCATTCTTACCTGTGCCAATGACAGAATAGTTCAGATGGGCAACACATCCGATGTAGCGTGTGACCTCACCACGCCTGTACAGCAGATCATTCTAACAGCCATAGACCTCCAGGCACTCTGCACTGTTCACGTCAGTGGGGGTAAGTCTATTTTGACAGCACAAATGAATGGATCAAATATTATCTTAACGAAAGATACGAAATTTAATCTAAATTATGAAGGAATTATCGGTGGAGATATTTTTTACCTTGTATTGAAGAAGACTGTATGATGATGTCCGATGGAACAGTACATTTGATGATGTTGATTGAGTATTTTTTTGTGGCGGATAGTCGTCTAGGAGTAGGTCCCCTCCGTACGGCCACAGAAAAAATTTCAGAGTCTATATCTCCGTTGCTTTCTCTTAGCCCTTACAAGGCTGGTGTGGAGTAAACCAGTTACAGTTTTAAAAATCACGAGATCGTTTACAACAAAACTATTCTTTAATTATTTGTATACCGTGTAAAACACAGTGCACAGTAATGACAAACCGGCAATAATGGCGTTCACAGTAGAAGAAGGGAAACTCCTGTTCACTATACGAAAATGTACTCACTTCAACAAACTAATAACCCACTCCTTTAAGTAATGGCGTCTTGTCGCTCACAACAATAATTACACACCACTCCTCACACACTTGTTATATCCAAAGATGGCTTGGACGGTCAAATATTTTATTAGTCTTTTTAATAGAGACAATGGAGATGTAGAATACTTGATTCCTCACTGATCAACTACTTGATTTATTATTAGACAAAAGCGATTTAACTAGAAAAAAACCCATCAAGCAATGGCAAGGTGTAAGTCTCCCCTCAATTAAATTCACTTGATAAAACATGCATTCAAGCAACTCACTTTATTATTCTCGGTACCTATTGAACACAACGCTACAGACATATGAGAGAGTTATTAATCATGATTTTAAGCCCATTAATAGCATGACAGTTTATAGTGATTAGATTTATATTCTTAAATCCATGAATTTCTATAAAATAATAGCCGATAAGATTTCTTTTTTTTCCGGTGTTTAATCAAAGTAATGCACCTCAACCTTTTATAAGTCTTGAGCCAAGTATCCTGTTACTTCCATATATCCAAGAGTTAGTATTTTACTTTTGTTTATAGTCTTTATTTTCCAAGATAACCAATAAATGACTCGCTTTGATTCAGTATTTGTAATAAGTTTCCTTATTTGTGCACTAAAATGATAATAGTATGTGTGTCGAAAAAACATAACGACAGCTTTCCCGACTCTTTGAATGAATACGGAAAGTGGATCTGAGTGTGTTAGGTACAAAATGGGGGAAAAAATATCAAAAGAACTCAGATGGCATGTTTAAAAATGAGGGAGAAAGAAGTAAATCTGTTCAAATAACGTTAGAAGTCTTAAATATATATAAAGCCTAATGGGAATATAACTGTAGCACATCACCATCTAATTCAAGTCGTGGAGTTGTTTTTATTGTGTAAAAAGGCAGCTGTGTTTTTATATGACGAATCATCTCAATGGTTCATGGTCCCACAGAGCTGCATCACGTTGACACACTTGACTCGCGCATGCTTTCGATGAACTATTCAAGTTTCCAAAATTATAACATTCACTTTTGTAATACTGCAGGGACACCTTACCTCGCCTCGTTTCTCTAACTACTTTATCTGGATGGTAACCTCGTTCATTCTGTCTCTCGTACTGCAACACTCAGGTAATAACACGTTGATGAGTTAGCCTTTCATTTTATTTGATCTGCTAGACTGTTCACAAATCAAGACCTTGGAATTCTGCTCTGAATGTCACGGGTTACTGTCTTCTCACGTCTATCTTCTACTCCTTTCCGGCTTCGCTCTCTTGTCTACTCCTGTCCAGTGGAGTTCTCCCTCCTGTCTACTCCTGTCCGGTGTACTGTCCGGTTCGCCCCTCCGTCGGGCTTAACTCTCTCCGGCTTCGCTCTTCTGTCCAATCTAACAATCCCCTGTTAAAGGTCCACGAACTGGCCTTAGTGTCTCTAGAGGTCACGTCCCCATGCTACTCTAGTTTCTACACGTGGGTACTCTAATTAACCCAACACTTCCATTCGTAAAAATGGACCTCAACTGGCCCTTCCCCTCGCATTCTAATACCTAATTATATTAGTCTCACCGTCACGCTCGTGCTTGGCGATTACGGACGCACGTGTAAGTTGGTCAGTCTTCGTACTGTAGTTTTTCCCCTCACCTCTGCACCCCTGACATCCCTTGCATTCTAACGTCTCGATTTATCTGCGGTCACTGTCTAATTTGTGCTTCTTCGTGAGATCGCAGTCTGCTACCCGTTCTAATTAGTCAACCCCCCAGGCTGAACTCTCTACAATACTACGCTAAATGTAAGTGGTCCAACAGATGCTTGAGAGATTATTCTGTAAGCAAAGCGACGGACATAGCCAATTTTTATAATCAAAGCATCCCATTTAATACAAAATGAGACAAATATGTACTTGCTTCTATTGGCTGATAGAGAAACTGTAAAAGACTTTATATCTTAAGAATGTATGGCAGGGAACACGGAAAGCCCAAGTGACAAAAGCCAAGAGACTAGATTTTTCCAAAAATTGAATATTTTCTCGTGAGGATCATGTTAAGTTACAAAACTAGGGTATTAAGTTACAAAACTAGGGCAAAAAAAGATAGTTTTAAAATATATTTTCCTAAGTCGTTTTATTTTACAAGTAAACATTATAGATCATTACTCTTCAGGGCTATTTTTTACTTTGGTGATAAACTAAATATTTATTTTCTACTCTGCTGCTTTAAGGTCGGA
The DNA here is from genome assembly GCA_964033795.1 of Lymnaea stagnalis. Classification (NCBI taxonomy): domain Eukaryota; kingdom Metazoa; phylum Mollusca; class Gastropoda; family Lymnaeidae; genus Lymnaea; species Lymnaea stagnalis. Next base: position 1,469,775 of record CAXITT010000109.1, on the reverse strand, counting down.
ATATCGCACTTAAGCAAGACGCTTTACAATCGAGTAATTACGTCGGCGACCCCATCAATGTGGTGGATGGGAACACCAATAATGAGTTTAACCAAGGAAGCTGCTCCCAGACAAACCCATACGATGATAGCAACCCAACCTGGACTCTATTGTTCCGGTCTCCTCAGATTGTCTATAAATATGTCATTTATAATCGAAATGATATGATTGGTAAGTTTGCATTAAAAGTATTGATTAAGATTTCCTTCAAATATTTTTAAAATATGCTAGTTTGCCATTCAGCTGAATGATGAATATAAGATAAGATAAGATTATTTTTATTGATCCAAATAAATGGAAATGTTTTTTTGATTGCATTATATATTATAGCACATAAATAAAACAATTTGAAAACAAGACATTTATAATAAATTATTTCAAACAACCGTTCTGTGAGTTCTCTTAGCCAACTAAGGGACGTATGAGTTCTCATGAAGATGTGAGACTTCTGAGGAAGCACGTCGGTAAATTCGTACAGATTGGGGAACAAAAGAATTTTTATATCGGTCATTCCTCGCCCTGATGGAAAGAATTCGTCCCGAACGGCCCGATCCTAAGTATCTGTGACGAAGAGGGTTGAATGTATCATCCAAAATGTGTTTATTTTTGCAAAAAACATGTTTCTTCGAAGAAATAGATCTTCAAGTGAAGGATGTTTAGTTTGTGTTATGTTACTAGCTTTCTTCATTAGTCGGTTTATGCGTTGTTTAATATCAGGCGTTGAATTCCCACATTAGCAGATAATACTGAAATTAAGCCAGCTTCCAATTGTTGCACTGTAGAATAAGTTAACGAGTTGCTTGTTTACGCCGAAATTGTACAGTTTTTTGAGGTAGAACAGTCTTTGGTTGAATTTCTTATACAGGATTTGGCCGTGCTCATGCCAAGTTAGCGTATTATTAATGGTGACACCTAAGTACTTGTATGCCTCCACTTTCTCTACACTTTGATGTTTTTTATGTTGAGATCCGTAATCAGATGTTTCCCCCTCCTGAAATCAACAACAATTTCCTTTGTTTTTGAGACATTCAGCTGGAGAAAATTTTCATCGCACCAATTGATAAAGCTTGTAACTAAGTTGCGGTATAGGCCTTCTCCTTCAGATATTAAGCCAACAATGGTGGTATCAGCAGCAAATTTTAAGATTGAAACGGTGTCGCTTGAGCTTTGAATATCATTTGTATATATCAGAGGCGTAGCGTGATTGGGGCAGGGGGGGGACAGATGTCCCCGGGCGCCAGCTAGTTAGGGGCGCCAAAATGTGCTTTGATATTATTTTATTGATGAAAATAATGCGTTTGAGAGTTGAAAAAAATAAAAAGGGGAGCTAAAAATGGATCTTGTCCCCGGGCGCGAATCTAGTCCCCGGGCGCCAAACATCCTCGCTACGCCACTGGTATATATTGTATACAGTACAGGAGAGATGTCGAGGGTATGAGAATCACTGATGTTATGTGTAGAGCGTTGTTGTCATGTTTTATAGGGAAAAGATGTTCGTTAGAGATTTTATGTGCAGCCGTATCGTTTGTGTGAGAGTGTTGTGACGTAATTGTGTAATGGGAAGTGACGCGTTAGTTTTCGTTGTGGTTAGAGAAGAGTGATGGCGGATGTGCTACATTGACTGTTGTGGATTGAATACTGCTAAGTGTTGTGCTGAGAGAATTGATGGGGAATATACTTGCAGAAGTGTTGGATTGGTATGTTGATTAATATTTGGTTGGAGTGATTTATTATCAAATTCTGAAATTATACATCAAGTCTTGTTCATCGAGTAGTGATAAATAAACTTTCGTTTACAACAAACCGGTTGCTGTTTGTTGCATTGGTGACTGTTTGTATGGTGTGCTGCTGAACGGAGTGCAGTGAAAGACTGTGGCCATACAGAAGAATCTCATCGCGACAAGAGAGAGCGCAACCTTCATATGCCCCCGTGCTTATTTCTCTGGCTAGAGATACTTGGTTATTTACTTTGACATATTGTGGTCGATTTGTTAAAAAGTTCAGTATCAAACCTTGAATATTTAAACTGACACCTAACGAGGAAAGTTTCTTTATCATAAGGTGTGGTTGGATAGTGTTAAATGCTGATGAGAAGTCTAAGAAAAGCATTTTGGCATATGTGTTGGACTATATAGAAATATATAGTTGACTAGAGAAATAAGTTAGGGAGCGCCATAGGATTGTGCACTCTCCCTTGTCCTGTATACAGTACATACCCATATATCCTTAGCCCATGCTATCACATTCAACTCATTACATCTACCGATGATTCCAACAAAGCTGGATAAATATTCAAGTGGAATGTTTATTACAGAACTTATTTACAAACTTCTTTTGTGGGTACGATAGTTATTTTTTTCCAGTTGAATCCATCAGTAACTAACAAGTTTAAAAATTGTTGTCGGTTTCCGGAGGGGATATGACCCTATTTCAGATCGTATATAAGCATTCATAGTATAGAGCAAATAGTGACATATTTTATTATCATAGTTCGTCGGTCAAAATCTCTCATGACCACCTTAAGCATCGTATTTAAGATAAGATAAAATGAGATTATTTATGCATCCAAACAAATCGAAATTTTTAATTCCATTTTCTGCACATACATAAATACATATATTAATCAAGACATTATTTTACTTTTATAAAAATTGTAACACAAAACATCTAAAGTTTTTCTCTAGCTTAAAATTAACAGCCTTAAATGAACTCCATTAGTTACAATGATTAGTTGGGCTTATTTCGAAGTTGACTGTGGGTTCGCAGATGGCTTATGAGACTTCGACCACCGAAGGTTTAGCGTTTGCGGGGCCCCGCGAGTTGCCGTAGAATATTCGGAAACTAAGCGAGTGAATAAATTTCCGTTATGACGCGTCACATTATGACCAGCAAGTCCCAAGTACGACTATAACGTGTCTTTAATATCCTATCGATGGAACATGTAACGTCAACGGCCACGAAAAATTCAATTAACCAAGGCCCCACACCCTCCTGGATCTGTGACAATCTCGGGAGGGAATTAATCGTTTCTAAGCCAACACCAATGAAATAGACTCACCAATAAAGCAGCATCAAATTAAACGAAATTTGCTTCAATTAATGAGATACCAACTAATCTGGGTCAATTAAACAATATAGATTTAGCTTCAATAATAGTTACACAAATTAAAAATGCAAACGTTTACACCCTTAAAAAAATAAAATATTCAAATTAGTATAAATTAAATTTTAACATTATTTATGTATATCCTACCTAAACATTCAAGAAAATAATAAGAATTGGCGCAGGTCCCTAAGAAAAACAATGCTCAAAAGTGGGAAGAAGTAAAATTTAAAAAAAACAATCAGGAAAAGGGACCTGAAGTTATGTAAATTTGTGAATTTAGTTTATCTCGAATGGAATGACCGAACCAAATCTTGTTATTAATTTATTCTCTATATAAATTATTCCAGGTGTATAACTTGCATGCGTATTCTTAAGAGCTTTATTGCAGTCCAATGTGTTGTGATGTCATTGTGTTGTATTGTCACAGTTGCTTGCTTCCCTTGTTGTCAGTGCGTCATGCCCGTGTGTCTTAAATTGATGAGATGCTAGAGGTCATGCTGTTTTGCTTGTAGTTAGTCATTAAAAATCTTGACACGAAGCTGAACGGAGGTTTTATTTTTCCTTGTGTAAGACATAGTATTACTAAACATAACACAACACTGTTAGAATTATGTAATTAAACTCCCTTGAAGATCTTGCACAGCTAAATGCATTAGTAAAACAAATCCAAATTTGCTGGGTATATCCGACCCACTTAATTACAGTTACTCAAGATCCACTCGATCATGACTAATTATTTCCTTCAATGATGTAGAGATTCATTTGTCCTGTAACATGTTTTACCAGGCTGTTCATCCGGCTGATATATAAACCAATAGTCGCTCTTAAAGTCATTATTGTCCTATAGAAGTTTAGTTCTTGAGTTTAAATTTCTCTTGTTTAATTGTTTTAACCAGAAATTTTATCGATTTTCTTAAAATGAATATCTAAAGTCTAATCAAACATTTACATTTATTTTAATCATCAATAAAATAATCTTAATTTTTTTTTGGGAGGGGGGGGGTGGAAAAGTGGTGGTTTGGGGGGGGTGGGGGTGAGGGTGGGGGTGGGGGGAATTACAGAGCGATTGCAAGAAGGTTTTTGTTTTCAAAAATTATCTTCAATTTTTAATCATCAATAAAATAATCTTAATTTTTTTTTGGGAGGGGGGGGGTGGAAAAGTGGTGGTTTGGGGGGGGTGGGGGTGAGGGTGGGGGTGGGGGGAATTACAGAGCGATTGCAAGAAGTTTTTTGTTTTCAAAAATTATCTTCAAAATTATAATAACTGCACAACTGTGTAAAAGCTACAGAGGCTGAATTTTGCTGGACAACTATCTCCAGAACCCCCAAATGCCCCGCACTTAAATTTGACCCCATGTTTATTGGTCTACATTTATGTTTTAACATCTTGTTTTTATTGTATCCAACTTTGTTATTCAGAAATGTTGCGTCTTTTCATTTTGCGGAGCTTTGACTTCTACGATGACGAAATCTTTACCTACAGTGACATGGAAGACCCAAAGCTCGTGTACTCAGTTATGCCCAGCTCTCCCATGTCTGTGGCAAGAGTAAACATAACGGCGACGGAGTATACTTATTATTATTATGCTATTGTCCTTTCGTTGTGTGAGGTGGAAATTTATGGCGGTGAGTGTTGCAAAGTGCTAAGACCAAAATACTTGTTTCTTCGACTGTGAGTGAATGAAGGATGTGGGAAATGTAAATTTACAGCGTTTCAATTGCTCAACAAATACTCTTGTTGTTGTTTTTCCGTCACACAATGAACAACTCATTTAGGCGAGCAAAAAATGTGCAAGTCTATTTTTAACCAAAAGAAAAATAAACATAATAATTAAAATTTAATGATGATGATTATTTTTTATCACATTCATTAAAATCCTTTTTAAAACATTTAACTTGCTGATAATTTAATGTTACACATTACTTTTTAAAAGATTCTGATTGTCCATTCGGGTATTATGGACGTGAGTGTAACAACACCTGCAACTGTGCTGTGGAGGGTGAGGTGTGCATTGTTAGCACTGGAGGCTGTCCATCTGGGTGTGCTACTGGTTACATTGGAGAAGATTGTAGTGAAGGTTTGAATTAAGGATCTTCATTATTTATTTTTTACGAACTAACTTAGCTACAATACCGCCCCACCCCCCCNGGACCAGTGGATCTGAGGAATAGTTTTAACGGAAATAATCATGATTTCATTAATACAAAAGAGTGAAATAACTCGGTGTTTTTTTTTTTTTCTTCTCTTGGCTTAAAAAAATAATAATTAAATATTTCTAAGTAAAAAAAAGGAAAATAAAACATTCTAAATTTCTTTGTAATTTACTTATCTAAGTCGTAATTTCTAACACATGATTGTCAGAGACAGTGCACCAACATGAATTTCTTGTATGTATTTTACAGTATGTGGTCCAACTCTTTACGGCAAAGATTGCCAGATGCACTGCAGTCAAACATGCCCTGATCAGCTGTGTCACCACGAGACAGGTTACTGCAACGATTGTCCTTTGGGAAAAACTGGAGTTTATTGTCATGAAGGTACTGACTGACCTTTCCACACTTTTATTTTCAAACGTGTACACAAGATTGCTTGCCAGTTTCTCTCATGTTTTAGTGTTACACCGTCATCCATAAACATGTGTAAATATGATTTATTTTCACAGCTCACGGATAAGTTTACAGACCACGTTTACAGCTCGCATCATTCTATTAACGTTGTTGAAACGATGCGTTAACCTCAATTCAAAACTGCAGCCTCTGCGTGTCCCACCTTCTCGAAAAGGCTCTGGAACTCACTGGGATTTCCTACAGTGTTGATAGAAGCAGCAATAGTTACAACGCAACATTAGAAATCGCAACCAGCTCGTTTAAATGCTTACTTACTCAACAACCAATACACTAAGTGATGATATGAATCACTTGGAACTCAACCATTTAATAGACTAGACATTAAGCCCAGCGGTGCCAGTGTTTGACTTTTTTTTTAACTTAACTAAATCCTATCGGCGGACACATTAATTTAGTGTCAAAAACACGTCGCTAAATTTGTTTCGTTTAAAATATCAACATATTTTATAAGTCTTTAAGCACTGAAGTTTGAGAAAGTTAAAACCCATGATTAAAAACCAAATTGAACTGCTTAAAAATGTAATTTTTAAAAAAGGTATTCCTCACTGCCAAAGCTTTAGCTGCTCATTAATTAAATACAGGATGATTATCGACAGGAGCCCATTCCAAATGAGTCAATTGTACTTATCGTTAAGATATGGGACTCTATAAAAATTATGCAGATAAATACTCATTTTACACTTCAAATTCATCTCCCTAAAAGCTGATGGAATTTACCAAAGAGTTTGCCTTTGATATATATTACTATTGCTGCTGCCGAAGCCAGAAAATATATAGAGATCTATAAAACTAAAATAAAATTTCCTGAGATATTTAGCTTCAATTGACATTCCATGGCGTTTTGTCAATGTGGAACAATGGATATTTTACTGGATAATTCTCGAGAAATATCGGGTCACCCAGGATTGGATATTATTACTCTAGGATACACCTCTATTTCAATATGCCATTGGCATGGTATGTCTAACAAGTTTGACCTCCATCGATGAATTCACGTAGAACCGTATATTGTTATCTAAGCATACGTGTATTTATTAATCTTATTTATGGAAAAAAAAGAAATTGAGGACTGTTATGTAGACGACGTATTTACGTCATTTACTCAAGCAGACGCTGTCCTACTATTAGCGCGTGACTTACCAAGAATGGTCTTCCCATTGATCTTGGCCTTGTTTACTACCAACTAAAATTTTATTCTCTGTTCTAATAGAATTTGTGGAAAGGTCGGGAGGGAACTGGAAAGGAAAACAATGTGTAAAGCGTTTCCAGATGCGTCGGTATAACTGACTATACATATATATATATAAGGGGATTCAGAGAGCATTGGGAGAGAGATCACGATAATATTTTACTTTACGGGACGACAGGTTAGCATTTATGTTTAGTGTGGGTTATTCTTGATAGATCTGTGTCTAGTTATATGTGTGAATTCATATTAATCGTTGTACCATTTTTTTGGCACATTGAATTAACTGAGTACCGGTTCAAGAAACACCATACTCTGTAAGTTGATGATTTTAAATATAGTTCTTTTATTTTGTAATCCATAGTAACTTATTAAATCGTGTTAATTGTAATTAGCACTGTTTTGAGTGTCGTATTTCTCTCGTCTTTTTATGCTCAGTTCTGAAATGAGCTATACGTGTAAATAGGAGATTAATTTCTCCCTATAGACAGCAGTGCGTAAAAAGGACCCAGGCCGCCACAAGTGTTGAGCGTTATGAGCTCAAAACCCTGCATTATTTCAATATAGATATTCAAGAGCATGTGTGTCAAGTTTCCTCTACACCTAGTCCTCTCTAGTTCTACTCATTGACACTTTTGTTTGGATGGTACTGTCACTCGTGCTACCACAATGAGGTAACAACACGTCGAGGGTTATAGCCACCCTCTGTATTTCTCTGCTACATTCACGTTCCTGTTACTGAACTCTGACTCTCACTTCAGGTCTCTGCGATTGTCCTCGTATGCTCTCCGGGTGAGCTCTGAATCAAAACCCCACTAACGGTCCTGTTTTTTTTTAGTCCCCAAATAAGTCTTGATAAAGATTCCTTCACAGAACCATATGATTCTACATCTGCGTGACGACATGTCTATCCTCCCTTGTTCTATAATGAAGTCACGCTTCCCTCCGTCCACATGTGTGGGGCACCACAAAGTGTTAAATGCTGATGAGAAGTCTAAGAAAAGCACTCTGGCATATGTTTTAAGACTGTCTTAGGTGATGGTAAAGTCTCTTCAACAATAGTAAGATTGCATCCTCCGTACTTCTGCAGGTTTGTTAGAAAATTTGTGTGGGGGGGGGGGGGGGGGGACCAAGATTTTGTTAGACTTCTTTCAAAATTTCTTTCAGAATTATTTTCTCAAAACATTTCATGTAAGACTGTCTTAGGTGATGGTAAAGTCTCTTCAACAATAGTAAGATTGCATCCTCCGTACTTCTGCAGGTTTGTTAGAAAATTTGTGTGGGGGGGGGGGGGGGGGGGATCAAGATTTTGCTAGACTTCATTCAAAATTTCTTTCAGAATTATTTTCTCAAAACATTTCATGACAATAGAGGTAAGTGCAACAGGTCGTAAGTCGTTGTTGCGCGTTAACTTATTATTCCTTGAAATTGGTATGATTTCTGAAGTTTTTTTTAAATTGCTGATATTGTATGAGTTACATAAGATTTATTAAATATGTAACAAAAAATGTAGGACAGCTGTCTGAGAATAGCTTAATGAGCCGACCACTTAAGTTGTCTGGTCCCGAGGCCTTGGCTGCGTCCACTTGTTTCAATAATGACATCACTCTCTGTTCGGTGAACAATAAAATACCATCATGTGTACTACTGCCATATTGAAATGAATTTATCATCTCCTTGTGTACTGTTCCAAAGTCCAGGCTGTCACAAAGAAAATAATAGTCATTTAAGTCGTTAACAAAATTCCTCACGTCCTCAACACTTAAACATTCTCGCTTACGAGTATATCCAGCTATTTGCTTTAGACCGCCCAACAAGCCTTTGAGTTGTTAGTGAGGAATAATTTTTCGATTTTTTTTATTATTGTTTTTTACCCTGATATATTTTTCTTTCAATAATTGTGTGGCTTTAATGAATTCATGATCGTTAATCTTAAACATGATCTTCTTGTGGTGGATGGCCTCCTTTATTTCTCTGCTCATCCAGGGTTTGTTGGTGTTGAATACTCGGATGGTTTTTGGGGGGAATAATTTCGTCTACACAGAACTTAATGTAGGAATTGACTACAGATTGTTTTTAAAACTGGCTTATAGCATGGCGTTAGGCGAATCATTGTGTGGTCGGATTCTCCTAGTGGAAATAAACCACAACATGTTTAGGCCTTTTTTATATTACATTAACACATGTCCAGAGTTTGATCTTGTGGTGTAGAGCAAGTAACGTACTGGGTGTATGTTGGCATGGTTTTATCCAGTGATAGTGGATTAGATATTGATGGAAATGAGGTTTCAAAGTTTGTCTATGCTCAGTGTCTTGTAATGCTTTTTCACTGTATAATACCGTTATGTCCGTTATAAAAGTATTGCAGAAACGTATTGTATGTGGCATTGAAGTAGCATATAATAAACGTTTAATACGTTTATCATTTGATTACAAAAGGGAAAAAACTATGGACTGACATTGCAATGCGTGTATCAAATTGAGCTATTGAGACGCTGCTACAGGGTTTGTCATTTCTAAAACTGGAACACGTCAGATTCCATTGCGTAATGTTACTATTTTTAAACATTCTTTCGTCAAACAGAGCTTCTAATTATAGAATTGTTGGTACATTGTAATGCTTCATTTTATTTTACTTTTTTTAAGTATATGAAATTTAAAAGATAAAAGTTTTTGTAATTTTTTTCTTCAATAGACTGCTCCCCGGGTTGGTTTGGTGCCAACTGTTCCAACAGGTGCAGCTTGAATTGTGGAGGAGATGGCGCGTGTAGTGTATCTGATGGTGTGTGCGTGTCAGGATGTAAAGATGGCTACAGTGGCTTAATGTGTGACACAGGTAATCAATGGTCCATCTCACTTATCGGCATATAAATTAAAAAGTATAATTACATAAAATGTAAAATCAAATTTCAGATCACTTAGCCTTCACGCTCCACTCTTGCTTAACCCAAGGTTTAAAATTTTTATGGAAATTTAATTATTTTTTTTTTAAAATAATAATAATAATAACTAGTTGCAAAAATAGCTGAACAATGAAGCATTTCTGTTGCCATGCTTCCAGACTGCCAGCTAGGTTGGTACGGCCAAAACTGCTCAAAGAAATGCAGTGCAAACTGTGGAGGGGATGGCTCATGTGGTAAGGGGAACGGGACATGTTCCCTTGGATGCCTCAGCGGATACACGGGGAACACGTGCACAACAGGTAGATATGAGAGCGATGACGTCGTTCACTGTGTTAGTGAAGTGATGTGAGTAAAATTTAGGTTTCTCTGGTGGATAAGGTCGGAGACTGAATCACATGTTAAGTCCTCACTTAATTCATTGGAACCCAAAAAAAACGACCTTTTCAGACAGACATCTGTGATTTCAGCGTTTTATGAAATGCACTTTCTAGTACAAACCCAAAAATTATCGCAAATATGTTTTTTCGTGACAAAGAAGGTCATGAGGCTAACATGCTTAAAAATTAGTTTTGATGGATATTCAGAATTTAAATGTTTAACTTGTTTCTTGATATTTTTCATTACTATTATAACTAAAACGTAAGCTAATGAAAAGAAGGTGACAAATAGCGAGAACTGGCAAAAATTTTGTTCAGCCTGTAATTTGAGTTTTTTTTTTTTTTTTTTTTTTTTTTTTTTTGGAACATAGTTTTTTTTTTTTTTTTTATTTTTTTTTTTTTTTTTAAAAAAAAAAGTAAAATAAAAAAAAAAAGGGGAAAAAAAGGGAAAAAGGGGAAAAATTTTTTTTACCCGTTAATTTTGTTTTTTTTTTTTTTTTTTTTTTTTTTCTTTTTTTTTTTTTTTTTTTTTTTTTTTTTTTTTTTATTTCATGGAACATAGTTTCATTTGACTATTTATATAAGTGTATGTGTAGAAGTGAAGCGAGCCTGTTTCAATTGACTATTAAATATATATAAGTAGAAGTGAAGAGCATTTCATTATCTGTGTATATTTCAAAACGCTGATGTACTCAAATGTACTTAAGCATGTACTCTGTTACGGGTTGTTGTCTTCTTCCAGCTTGTACCAGCGGCTCGTTTGGTGAAAACTGTGCCAGCACGTGCAGTGTCACGTGCGGTGGAGACGGCTCCTGCTCAGCTCAGAGTGGATCGTGTTTGCATGGATGTAAAGATGGATATACTGGGTCTTTGTGCAATGCCGGTAATACAATGATACGCATTCCCATCATGTAGTTGGCGCCTCAAACATACACTTTCTTATAATCTCCAAAGATTATATGAACTTCTTCCCTGAGCTTGCTCATAACATCATATTAATACGTGAGAACTGTGACACCTGGTCAGTGGGATTTGAAAGTGCGGCAGAAAAGGGACACATTGTGCATAGTAAATGAATCACATATTTTACCTTAATTTATTACTGCCTGCAACTGCCTCTAAAATATGTAATTATACACTTTGAAGTCAGAGAAATAACCCCCCACCCCTTTCCCCCGATATACCGGTTTTGAATTACATTGACCAGTTTATTTGAGTGGTCATGTACGTTTTTACAAATTAACTTCTTTATTTTTATGACAATGTACGTTATTATAATAAATTGACTTTTTTATTTTAGAGACCATGTATGTTATAATAAATTACTAGTTTATTTTAGTGACCAAATACGTTATAATAAATTAACTAGTTTAATTTAGTGACCATATATGTTATAATAAATTAACTAGTTTATTTTAGTGACCATATACGTTATAATAAATTGACTTGTTTATTTTAGTGGCTATATACGTTATAATAAATTGACTAGTTTATTTTAGTGGCCATATACGTTATAATAAATTGACAAGTTTATTTTAGTGACCATATACGTTATAATAAATACGTATCTTCATTCTTCGAGAGGCAGCCGTTGACCAGACACGTTGTAATAAATTGACTAGATTATTTTAGTGGCCATATACGTTATAATAAATTGACTAGTTTATTTTAGTGACCATGTACGTTATAATAAATACGTATCTTCATTCTTCGAGAGGCAGCCGTTGACCAGACACGTTGTAATAAATTGACTAGTTTATTTTAGTGGCCATATCCGTTATAATAAATTGACTAGTTTATTTTAGTGGCTATATACGTTATAATAAATTGACTAGTTTATTTTAGTGGCCACATACGTTATGATAAATTGACTAGTTTATTTTAGTGACCACATACGTTATAATAAATACGTAGCATCATTCTTCGAGAGGAAGCCGTTGACCAGACATGAAACAAGCGAGTCATTAAGGCCATGCTGTTAATGTGTCTCGAATGAAAGATGCAGATTTTTGCAGAATATATTAAGTTGTACATTTCTTCCTATTTTTCCTTTAGTTTGTCCTCCAAGATATTATGGTCCCAGCTGTGGCCATGAGTGCAGTGAGTTTTGTGTTGTCGATAATTTCACAGGACCAGGAGTCTGTCATCATGTGTCGGGGAGTTGTTTGTTGGGCTGTCAGGACGGATATGAAGGAACGTCGTGTTCTGATGGTGAGTAATTTGCAAACAAATACTCATGGATTTATCAACATTTTTGTCCAAATATTTAGACGGAATGAGAAACAATCTTTGATTGTTTTGATGAAAGTAATAATATATTTTGTGTTTGCTACTATGGAAATTAAACTGACAAGCTATACATTAAAATAACTAGACTTATTTAATTATGGTCGTCTTATTTGTTGTATTAGAGAAGAACCAGGGTGAGGTCACACTGATCGGTCTGTCGTGTGGACTTGGGTTGGCTGGGGTCGTCATCATCATTCTCACAGTACTTCTTTGTTTGAAAAGCAGAAACGAGCGGACAAGAAAGTCTGTCTATGACGACATGCATGGGAGAGAAGTAGACGAGCAGCCGTATGAAACATTTACTGCGATAGCAGGTGACAGGATGTGTTGTGACATGGTGGCAAGATGTGTTGTGACAGGGTGGCAAGATGTGTTGTGTCAGGGTGGCAAAATGTGTTGAGTCAGGCTGGAACGATGTGCTGTGTCAGGGTGGCAAGATGTGTTGAGTCAGGATGATAAGATGTGTTGTGTCAGATTGACAAGATGTGTTGTGTCAGATTGACCAGATGTCTTGTGTCAGATTGACCAGATGAGTTGTGTCAGGGTGACAAGATGTGTTGTGTTAGGGTGGCAAGATGTGTTTACTCAGATTGACCAGATGTCTTGTGCCAGGTGACAAGATGTGTTGTGTCAGGGTGGCAAGATATTTTGTGTCAGGGGAGCAAGATGTGTTGTGTCAGGGTGGCAAGATGTGTTGTGTCAGTGGGATAAGAAGCGTTGTGACAGATTGACCAGATTTGTTGTGTCAGGTGACAAGATGTGCTTGTCAGGGTGGCAAGATGTGTTGTGTCAGTGTGGCAAGATGTCTTGTGTCAGGGTGATAAGATGGTTTGTGTCAGATTGACCAGAGTATTGTGTCAGGGTGGCAAGATGTGTTTGTCAGATTGACCAGATGTGTTGTGTCAGGTGACAAGAGATATTGTGTTTGGTGACAATGTGAGAAATTTCAGACATAACAATACATACATTCTCTTAAAAGTATTTAAATAGAAATGTCATTATTGAAAACTGAAATATGTTGTCCCAGTCCTAAACGTTATGTTCTTAGTTTATAATGTTAATATATTTACCTCAATAAACCAATTGAAATAAACATGTCAACATCCTTAGTCCTTGTATGAAGCAGTGCAACAATAATTATGAGAACAAAGAAACAAAAAACAAAGCAAATTAAAAGTGTTTTTTTTTTTTGCTCCAAGGACGTTCAAATCTGACTCTTTAAGTAGAATATATATTCATGTTAGGTCTATCTGTCTACAGGAACGGGCGGGTCCAACCGAGATGTGGGTAATGAACTCGGCATACAGTCACCTACACATAACACCGATGGGATAGGGGGACTGAGTAACGGCGTGTACGAGGACACAACGTTCCAGAATCATCCAGATTTTACGACTTACAGTAAGATTTATTTATATATATATATATATATATTTATTTAGGCATTTTTATATAGCTCTACCATAAAGCTCTAAGCGCTTTACATGTAAACTAAGTAAAATAAAAATGAGACACTAGGATATATACACACACATATTAAATTAACAATTTAAAGAATGTATAGAAGAAACAATTGTAATCTTTATTTTTAAAAATATTTTAATGTAACTACATATTTCACGCCCTAAAGATGATGATAAGAAAGCTTTTACTATAATTTGTTTTAACTGTAAATTAACTAACAACGTTCAGATATAAATGAACCGTGAAATACTCTCATTAATGCCCTTGTGTATAGCAATGCCTCACCGTTACAGATGAATGAATTTAATTCTTATCATATACTCATTATAATATTTCTAACAGTGTGTCCAGATGAAAGTGCTCCCTTGCCCGCCCCACGCAAACTCAACAACAACAACAGGGCATCGGTGCCTGCTGCCGTGCCGACGAATGGCGTGACACACACAACGGCTACAACAGCAAGGGCAACGGATTCAATCAAAAGTCACACGGGGCCTGTGTACACCAATAGTGAGACTGAACGTACAAAATATTTGGAGAGTTACTCGTAGAGGATGTATTTGATTTTTCCTGGATAACTGTGTTATGTTAATATGATAGCCGACAGTCGTCAGAAGTTGATGGTTGTTATATTTCAATGGTTCTTAAAGGGGAGAAGTCACTCAGATGACAAAGATATTTGAGAACCTTTCCCGTTGTCTATTATTTTACAATTGGAAGAAAAAAAAGTTTACAAACTAAAAATTCTAGAAACATTTTCTTTTCAGCATCAATAATGTCGGAAATGTTGTTTCGTTTGTATTATTACATTAAGAATTGAAGTTTATTTTTTTTAATATTATGCAAGTTATAATGTGGATGTTTGGACATTATTGACTATGTAACTGTGAAAAATGTTTATTGAAAATGTGATATAGGCCTTTGAAAGAATGTTATGTGTGTGTTATCGAAGTCTGTTTTATCATTTTTCTAAACAAATAAAAGTTTAACCAAATTTGAATGCTAGCTATACCAATTGTACAAAGACCCACCCACCAATTGTCCCAACAATAAAAAGAAAAAGGCAGACTGCGCTGGGCAGGACATATCGAAAGGGTGCCAGAATGTAGAGCAGAAAAAGTGATGTATAGGAAAAAAACCTAAGGGCAGACGACTCACCTGTCGCTCTAGATGAATCGCCTATGTAGAGAAGGATTTACACCACTTGGGGGTTCATGCGTGGAGGCGGAAAGCCACGGATCGCTCCGAATGGAAGGATGTGGTGGAGCAGGCCAGGGCCCTACATGGGCTGCAGAGCCACTGGTGATAATGAGTAAATTTGAATGCTGAAAATATTTGACCCAAAATAAAATTGTCATATATATTGATATATCTACTTTTTTTTTTTTTATAATTAGTGATTTTAATTTAAACCAGTACTTCTTAATCCCGTTAGTCAGCACGCCTTTGGGGCGTAGGAGGCATAGTCAGGGGGTGCGGAAAGACCCAGAAACGCATACTTTTATTTGCATTGTATTATCTTTTTCTTTTTTTCCCAGAGGCACGGGAATTTTTTTTTCTTTATATTCTAAACATTTAAAATGAGCTTCCATTACCATCTTTTAACTTCAACTTCAAGGAAAAAACCCTTGTTAACACCTTCAGGATAATTTGGTAACAAGACAAAGAAAATTGTTTAAGATACTTGAACCATTAATTTAGTAATGACGCTCCATGGTGAACAGCAAAATTTCACTTTGTTATCCTTGAATCGCTTAAAAATAGTGTATATAGTCATGGGCGCTAGCAGAAAACTTTCTAGGGGGGGGGGGGGCAAAAAATCGATTACATTTCCGGGGGGGGGGGTTTTT
>CAXITT010000109.1:1426936-1453656 GCA_964033795.1 Lymnaea stagnalis | reverse complement strand
GAAAAAAAAAAAAAAAATAAACCAATCCCGGAATAAAAAAAAAAAAAAAAAAAACCAAAAAAAAAAAAAAAAAACAGTAAATTTATAACTCTTTTGCTCGAGATAATGTATTTCGTTACACAGCATAAGAAAAAAAAATGGCTGTATTATCATGGCAACTATCTAAACCATTGTTTTCCAAACTCCTTTCAATTTTTTATCGATAATTTGATCAATGATTTATTGAGTACTGGAGTTCGAGAGGGAACTGAATTTTGATTTTGAGATTGCACAGAGTGCCTAGATGGCCTAGATGGTAAAGATGGCATACATGGACCTAATTACATGGCATAGATGACCAAGATTTGTAAGGAGGTGTAAATAAAATTGCGAAACCCTATGGTCTTCGGCTATTTTTAAGAGTAGTTCCATATTTTATTCTTTGAATTTAGTAAAATAATAGGCCATTGCATGCATTGACCATGTGAGAATACTGCAGTTTTGTGTGGTGACCGGGTTGCTGAATGGTCTGAACTGAGCAAACCTCAAGTTGGTGGTCTGGTGTTCAAGTCCAGCCAAAGGCCAGTGAAGCAAAAAACATCACCCCGGGTGGATGAGACTCGTTATCCTTGGTCGGCAACTCATCTAAGAGAAGGAAACTCTGAATTCAAAACCCCGAGCTGGAGTCCCGTAAGTGTCAAACAATGACAATTCCTGCAACCGAACCCATCCCTGGTCGTGTTGACCTGCCACTGGATATAGTGGGCTCGGAAGAGAGAGTGAGGTAGACGCCGAGCAACTTTTCCACACTTTAAACAAAGTCACCCGCGCAAGTCATCAGTCACCAGACGACTCGATGGTCCTCGTCGATCCTCGACGGACGAAAAATAATAACTGCAGTTTTGTAGATCGATAATTTTAAAGAAAATTATTTTCTACTTTTTAGTGATTTAAAACCTGTCTTTGAAAGGGACTCTTTTTTTAAAAAGTGTTTTTATTTTAATGTTGTTTTTTTTTGTATGAAATTTTAATCTGTAACTTATCCCTGGTATTGTGATTTATCTCTTGACCCAGGCATAAAACTAAAAAAATAGAATTTAACGTTTGCTTTCCGTCGGTTGATTATAGTCTAATTATTGCCGAAATGTACCACCCCAGCAGATTCCATTTTGCCATTCCTAAATCCTACAGTTAGGACCGATGGTTATCGAAAATCGTTAGGGAAGTGGTAGAGTTGGTTTGTTGGTTTATTATTTCGTTATAACTCAACACACCCGAACCTCCATTTCTGGACGCAGTATACCGGAGCTGTAGCTCTGTGTCATCAACTCAGATGCCACCCTCCTGGGCAACAGGAGGAAGATTTGAGCGACTGGCGGAGGTGGTAACGTGTGTCAAACAAATTACGCCAGACAAGGAAAGGGGATATTCCAGTAGAAAAATGTAATTTAATTTTTTTTTTAAATCCAGAATCATGTGAAATAACTTTTAATTTTGGGTGTTTGGTGGGCGAGTGATCTAAACTGACTCAATCATAACAGCTGGTGGTTCTAAGCGAAATCCCCACCAAAGCCAAGACGAGGCAGAAACATCTCAAGCCACCCGTAATTCGCTGGTCTTGGACGGTACGCCTCTAAGGGAAGGCAAACTCTGAATTCAACCCAGGAGCCAGAATGTTCAATAAATTGATCGTGGGCCCTAAACTATAGGTAAAATATATAGAGAAAAAAAGTTCAAACATGTCCCCACACCAAATACTTGAATGAGACATCTAAAAATAATCTCTTGAACTGGCAGACACTTGAAGACATACACCATATTAACCAGACTTCAGTAACAAACTATAATAATATGCAGGCAAAAGACCAGCTTAGGTAAAAATACGAGTAAATCACCATGCTTTTGTAATGTTTTAAGTTTTTGTGTGCTTCTTTTAAATTAACATTACCACATGGCTATTATGGATCATTTAGCTATATGACTCATAAAGTTTAATATGGCTAAAATGGCTAATATTGCTAACATGTCTCAGATGGCTAAAATATCCAAACGAATGAACTAGAATTTAAAAATTCGGTCAATGTGACCAGAATAATTATTCTTACATAAAAGCGCATGGAAATGTGCGCTTAGTTGTTTCAAGTGTCAAAAAATATTTATGTTGTATATCTTCCTTTGCAGCGTAACGTCTAAACACGTGAATTCGTTTAATTTTTCTTCTTTTTTTTCTTTTAATTCACCGTAAGTATGAATTTTATGACTTTTAAAAATTGATATTCTTATCCCTCAGTTAGTTTGTCTCGTTATAGGGTTAGTGTCTTTAGTTGGACCGAGGCACGGCAAAGAAATAAGCATAGAGCTTTAATATAGCTATGTTTGCATTGACCCATAGTTTGAACGCTGCATTTGATGTTGTGGCCGGGGCTTCCTGACAAAGTTAACTTCAGAAATAAAATTTAAAAAGTTTAGTTGACCACTGTGACACAGCTCCCTCGACGCCACACAAGGGTAGCACTAACCCTCGACGCCTCACAAGGGTAGCACTAACCTCAACGCCTTACAAGGGTAGCACTAACCCTTGAAGCCTCAAAAGGGTAGCACTAACCCTCGACGCCTCAGAAGGGGAGCACTAACCCTCGACGACTCACAAAGGTAGCACTAACCCTCGACGACTCACAAGGGTAGCACTAACCCTCGACGCCTCACAAGGGTAGCACTAACCCTCGACGACTCACGAGGGTAGCACTAACCCTCGACGCCTCACATGGGTAGCACTAACCCTCGACGACTCACAAGGGTAGCACTAACCCTCGACGCCTCACAAGGGTAGCACTTACGAGACTTTGTTTTCAGTTGTTTTGTCACGGATGGATCTGGAGACTAGTCTAAGAAAGCGGCGATGAAGAATAAACATATTTTAACCGTCTAATGCAGTGGCTCTCAACTTTTCTAATGCCGCGACCCTTTAATACAGATCCTCATGTTGTGGTGACCCCCCCAAAACCAAAGTATTTTCGTTTCTCCTTTATTAATATGTGTTTACCGATGGTCTTAGGCGTTTGGTCCCCAAAGGGGTCGCCACCAACAGGCTGAGTCCCGCTGTTCGAGTATATAGCAGTTGTCATTAAAATGTATATCATTTAGTGTCTTTCGCTTTCACGCACTCCCACATTTTGTATCGTTGTTACCCAAGTTGTCGAAGTAAAAATTGACGTAACTTTTCCGAGAGGGGTGGGGGGGGGGGAGAGAGGAATCGGGTGGTGATACTAACTCTACCTTCCCCTCTGACTCACTGATACGTGAGAGTTATTCAAAAAGCAGTGCCAAAAGAGATCAATAAAACGTGTAAAGTGAAAACAAGTTTTCCCACGAAATGAGACTAATCTTCCCTTTGGTTATGATGTGTTAGCTGACGAGCTGACGAGCAGCAAATGTTTGGACCATAATTTGTGTTCTTTTGTGGAGAGTTTATTTGAAATAATTGCTTTGAGTTAAGCGTTTCTTAACCTGTCCTTATCAGACAGGAAGATCGTTTCAATCTCATACTTTAAAGGTTTTTTAATATAAATATGTACTATTTGTGTGGTGTGTTTTTCACCCTGATGTAAAAGTTAAAATAAAGTATTTAATTTGAAAAAATGAAAAATTTCTTTTTATTGTGAAATTTTGAAGTTTATTTTAAATTTTGTATGGCATGTTAAATTCAATGTCAGTATAGATCGAGTACTTCTCAGATCTTCTTCGACCCAGGATCAACATCATATTTAAATATCTCTGTCTTCCATTACTATTTGTACCCGACATTGAACGCATCCGTTGTGATCATCAGGTAACACCGTACTGCATTCTTAAGATGACTGTCATAGAAAGTTTGAGATAATATGACCCTTCCGCTCATTCAAACTCAAATTGGTTAGCGGACTAGTTGTTAATATGAATAAGCACCTTCTTTTGACTTTTGACAAATCTGGACATTGATTCTGTGTAACTTATTTACGTGAAAACCCTAACCGAACATCACTTGCCTTGAAGATAATTTTGGGGTTATTTTTAAATAAATATATTGCACCCTTTGTCTGTGTTAAGCTGTGTATTTAGAGTCATTAAAAACATTCTGCCATAATACTCAATTATGTAAAGCTGAGATATCACAAAATGTCTTTCAATAACTGCTTTGGTAATTTGTTAGTTAAAAAATAGGTGGCAAATTTGAAAATGTTTTTTTTTTTTTT
Organism: Lymnaea stagnalis; assembly: GCA_964033795.1. Taxonomy (NCBI): domain Eukaryota; kingdom Metazoa; phylum Mollusca; class Gastropoda; family Lymnaeidae; genus Lymnaea; species Lymnaea stagnalis. The sequence continues at coordinate 1,449,445 of CAXITT010000109.1, read as the reverse complement.
GTTTTTTTTTTGGGGGGGNTTGAAAGGACGTGTTGCGCCAATTTAAAAAAAAAACGTATTAAAAGAACATATCTTTTTTTAAAAACTGTAGATGATGACTGGACGACTAGCTGATAAACGGGGGGGGGGGATTTAGAGGGGTCACAATGGGTCAAAGGATGTTGAGTTCGATTGAATTGTGTGGAGATGGGTTGAGATGGATTGAGAAGGCTTGTTATAAAAGGCAAGCCACATCATTCTTCTTGTCTATTAATCCGAAAATTTATACGAAATTTCTATCATAAATTATTATTTTTTTTAAATTTAAACAAAATATATTTTAAGTTTCACAGTGCTTTAAACATGCATTAAAAATAATAAGTGTTATTTTTGTATTTGCTTTTCAGATATTAAATTACCATTTGTCAGTAGGTCATATGCCTTAAATTATTGATTTTAAATGAACGACAGGCGCCTGGTTAACCTACGGCACGGTAAAATCAGAAGCTATTTTTAAAAACACGTAATTATTTTCCCCCAAAAATTTAGCTGTTTTCATGTGTCTAAGCATTCAAAGGGTACCGATCGATTATTTCTTACTGAACAGCTTAACGCGGTTAAAAGTGGTCTCGACAAATCTATTTTCTTGACACGACATATCATGTGTCAAGTAATTTGTCTGATCTGCAAATTATACATATGTTTAAAGACGTTGCTTCGTGTTTCAGTTTGTCGCCCAGAGCTTCTAAATTTTTTGTACAACATTTGGACCAAACTACTTAAAATTAAGACGTTCATACTTCATCCTGTGGATGCATCCATTTTTGTGTGGATCAAGGAATACAGCGGAAACTGAGAAACACATCTACGGAGCAGCGATCAAAGTTAAAGCAGTGTATGTCAGAAATAGTTTCTAGATATCCCAATACATTCTAAAATCTAGATAGAGTTGGGCTTTTTTCCTTTCAGTGGCGTGGGAAGGGCGCTCGGAGGGATTTTCTCTTTTTTATTTTCAGGGAAAATACAAGATTTTTTTCATTTTTGTGTGGATTGGAACAGCAAACATGTTGGCCCGCCGCTGTTGGCACTGACCATAGCTACAAGGCTGTATCCTTATGTTTCATTAAGCTTTAACTCCTGTATTTAGTACTTTTAGTCTACTCTTTGCGCAAAGAAGTGTTATCGGCCGTTGACTATTAATGTATAAATCTTGAACTTTTAAATAAATTCGTCCTTTAAGGAAAATATGCATACAATTATAAGATATGGTAAGATAAGATTCTTTTATTGATCCAAACAGATGGAAATGTTTTTGATTGAATTTTACATTTACATTTTAAGAAGAAAAAAATAGATATTTTAATAAAGTCCTAATTCTTCAACTAAAACAATTTGAACACAGGATATTGACATTAAATTATTTCACTAGGTAAAATAAACAGCCATTCATTGAACTCCCTTATTCAAAACAGGGACTTATTAGTTCTAATTTTCGAATTATTACAGATTACAAACAACTCATTAACAAAATAATCGTGACCACTGATATGGCTTCGATCCCAACAAAACATAAAAGTTAACCTTATATTTAATTAAATACAGTGTTGAGTCATTGTAAACACCATATTTATAATGTTAAAGAAACGTGTTCTATGTTAACAGCTTTAAAGATCTTCGTCATGGGAAAGATTCCTAGTTTCTCTGGAATCATTGCCTTGACGCTACTGTTCGCAATGCCATTTTTAGCCTCAGGTATGACACTTAGATATGATGTTAATTGCTCGAACTGAAAGAACGCGCGAATGACGCCTTGTGGCTCGGACAATGCACTTCATGAAATGTTTTTTTTTTACCTGAGTGATTGTAGCTTTACATACATATATTGATTGCTTTGTTTTATAAGATGATTGATAATCTTGTTATAGGTGATGATTTCCCAACCACTGCCTGCCCGAGAGGGTGGTTCGGACCAAACTGCGAATACAAATGTCATTGTGACCCTGCCGATGCTTGTGATCCAGATGGCGTGTGTCCGACGTGTCAGCAGGGATGGTTTGGACCAGCTTGTCAATACGGTAATACGGTCTAGAGAAGGGGTGCCTAACAAGGGACAGCCGGTACAAACAAAGGGTGGGGAAGACCCAGGAAATGAGAATTGTTTGCTTTAAAATCAAGTGTGGGTACACGTTTTATTTCGTCCATGTTTTAGGGCAAACGATCATATTATTGATAATTATGGCTCCTGGTTTGAATTCACAGTTCGACTTCTCTTAGGTGAGTTTCCGTCCAAGATTAACGAGTCCCATCCACACGGGGTGCTTGGGATTTTTTTTTTTTTTTTTGTCTTGGCTTAGGTGGGGGTTGAACTCCAGGCCACGTGCTATTGAGATTGAATCAGTTTAGACCGCTCGGTCACCCCGCACCAAAATCAACAACACCAGTGGGTGCTTGGGATTTTTTTTTTTTTTTTTTGTCTTGGCTTAGGTGGGGATTGAACTCCAGGCCACGTGCTATTGAGATTGAATCAGTTTAGACCGCTCGGTCACCCCGCACCAAAATCAACAACACCAGTTGGAAAGATACTATAACGTCGGGAGTTTTATGCTGGAGTTTAAATACATTATTGGAACCCAACGCTCTTTTCTTTTCTTTACTCGTGTCCAGAAACCAATGGTTACGCCCTTCTTTCTGGACGTTTCTTGGAAACTACAAAGACGATATTTAATTTTCTTACAAATAATATTTTTTTCTTTCATTTGTATTTCTTCTCAATCTAACTTGTACAATAAAAGTTATTCTAAGAAATTTGTAAGTTTGTTTTCGTTTTGAGTTTCCATTAACTTTCATCGTTTAAGTGTCTTAGCGTCTTAGTGTCTTTGTGCCTTAGTGTCTTTGTGCCTTAGTGTCTTTGTGCCTTAGTGTCTTTGTGCCTTAGTGTCTTTGTGTCTTAGTGTCTTTGTGCCTTAGTGTCTTAGTTTCTTAGTGCCTTAGTGTTTTAAAGTATTAGTTTCTTAGCGCCGCAGTGTCTTGCAGCCTTAGCGTTTTAGTGGATCATTACAATTTTATTCATTGAGGTCTTTGACCTAAGAAAAATGTTTTGCGTTCATTCAATTGCACCCCCTTTGCTGTCCTACGTTTGGATTCACAGCTGTCCTAATTTTAGTGGATCCAATGCTGCCCATCAGTCTACAGTAAATATTGTAATAAGTATTCCTCCCTTCATTGAAACTTTCAGCCATCTTGCACGAATTGTATCACCTTCCACATCTTTTTAGCCAACATGCACAACTTTCAGCTCTCTTGGAGAAAATTTTGCCATCTCCCACAACAATTTCTTGTATTAGAAAATATTTTATATTATCCACCCGGGTAATTCACTTTTCACTAAAGCATTTGCGCTTTAGAAAATGTTTAAACACACTAACAACTGGCATTTTCGTTACACGATAATTGCTACAAACGTACAGACTACCCCTTCCATGATCACTTATTACGCTCAGATCTTCTTCATTTGAAAGACTTTCTAATATTTGTATCACAGTTGACCTATTTAAAACGGGCATTATGTCAACTGCAACGGTCGAAACCAACTCGACTTCCACGGGTGGCGAGTGTGGATCATACCGTCAGTGGATACACGTCACCTGGGACAGTCCAGTGTTCTTCACCTGGTTAAGACTTACGTTCAACGGCGATAGCCAAGGTAACAGGCAGTATACACTTTTTACACTGGCTGCTGTGTTAGTCATTAATTTCAGTCACGCTGTATAATGGGACCTATAATTTCAAATGTATTATATGCATTCTATGACATTTTAGCATTCAGTCTCATTAACTACTTCAACTTTGACTTACAATCATAAAATTAAAAAAAAATACATTTCTATTTTACATATTTTTCTCTTTTTTTTTTGCTCATTATTTCATTTCCTTAAATATATACGAAATGAAAAAAATAATTAAAAAGACTTATAATTGTATCTAGTCAGCGTTTCCCAAACTTTCAATATCTTTGTACCCTAGTCTATAATTTTCATTACACTGAGTACCCTTCGTTAACAAAAAATTCCATAGTCTTTAATAACAATAAAAAAAACAACATTTTTTTCCCTTTCAGTGCGTACCCCCACCAAACTCTTCACATACCCCCAGGGTTACGCATACCACATTTTGTGACACATTGATTTAAATAATAAATAAGCAATAGATTATTACATTTTTAAAGCTCCATATAGAGTTATTGAAGTTATTTTCAATTTAACGAAAATTGGGAAAATTTAAAATATTGGAGGTTAGAAATGTTTTAATAACTTCATGACAGGATTGGGTGACATCAAAATAACACTGAAAGAAACGAACTACAACGATGGCACGGGGAAAACAATGCTGGACTGTACCAACCAGAGGACAGCTCAAGTGGACAGCAAGACGGTGGACATCTATTGCGATGTGGATCTGGCTATAAAGCAAGTCAACATATCAGGAGCCAATCTGGCGTCATCATCTTTATGTGCCGTCTATATCAGCGGTGGTGAGTATCATCTCTATGTGCCGACTACATCACCGGTGTTGAATTTCATCTTTATGTGCCGTTTATATCAGCTGAGGTAGAATCTTTTACAACAAATTGGGAATATAATCTTTATGCTCAAAATAGACAACACCTTTATATACATTTCTTTACAATCACGATGTGTTTTATAAAGCAGCAGCTAAGATTTCCGAGGCTCTATCATTAGAGCGACTCCAGTATGTATTGTACTATGTCTCCTCTAACACTTAATTTGTAGATTTCTATGTTTTGCTGAGAATGGTTTTAATTAAACATTTTTTTAAAATGTTTTTCTGCAGTGAAATTAATTGTCAATGAATCCACATTGACATTTCTCTATGACTCTGAGTTCTTAAGTCTCAATTTGATATCGCGCAAAGCTCTATTCCGAGACTTTCATCCATCCACCCTATTCCTGTGGCGTTACAGACCATGTAGGGCTTTTGTCTGCCTTACCACTTCCTTCCACTGATACCTAACTGATGCTTTCCTTTTCCATGCTTGGATTCCCAACTGATGTAGATCTTTTTCCACATCTTCCATCTCTCTATGCCAAGGTCTGCCTTTAAGTCACTACTTTGTCATTTGGCATTCTTTCTTAGTGTTTCGCTCAGCCTATCCTGCCTTTTCTTTATTTCTGCGACTATCGTTGGATACTGATATAGAGTGCACAATTCATGTTTGGTTCGTATTCTCCATTCATATTCACTCTTTCTTCATTCATAGACTTCGATAAGTAAAAATTTTGTAGACTGGCTTAAGGGTGAATGACTATTTATTGTTCACATCAAATACTCAACCTTTTTCCTGAATGTTCTGAAATTAATATGAACAACGTTAGAAAAAAAGCATAATTTACTTTACTTGGAAGATGAAAAGAATTTTATTTTATCAATAAAAGAATAACCAATAACACAGCTCTTCAAACCCGAAAAACACAATATTTTTTTAATAGCCAACGCTGAAGTGGTTGAGTAACTTTATATATTTCTTAAAAATTTGGTAATCGACTGTCCAATTTTATAACAATACTAAGAATTCACGTAATATTCAAAAATGCTTCATAATTTAACACAACGATTTCAATGAAATAACGTATTGTAATATACGCGTGGCATCGTTATTACGAAACATTAGTAAATAATTGAGCTCACTCTCTCTAAGGCCGCAACATTGGACTGAAGCAAAACACGTCACAGTCAAGTACATATAATGGTTACTGGTCGGAACTTGCAGTCGATGGCGATCAGAACAGTGAGATTGCCATGTATTCATGTTCTCACACCGACGATTACGATCTCAATCCCAGCTGGATTTTGAATTTCGCAAACACGCAATCGATCCATCGCTACGTTCTGTACAACAGAGACAGTAATCAAGGTGAGCAAATAAGGTTTCCAATTGATATGTTCGTCAAGAGGAGATTGTAACTTATCATTGGCATTTTAAAAACTGCTTGTAAGTTAAAGCTGGAATTAGTAAATATTGCTTGAGGTGATTGTTTAGTATTACATTTCAACTCCAGAACGTCTGCAGGGTTTCACTATTGAAGCCTTTGACCCGTATGGAAATCAAGTGTTCCAATACACTGATACTCAACCAAGTCCCCAACAAGTTTATTATGTGATGTCTTCATCCATCAAGCAAATGGTCAGCCAGGTAAAAATATCATTGCCTCAGACATATGGAGATGGATACATCACCCTTAGTGAAGTGGAAATATATGGAGGTAGGCTTATATGTTATGATAGTTCACACTTTGAGAAAGTGGATATAAAGGGAGTAGGCTTGTATTCAGAATATTTGAGTACATTGGATGATTCTCTTTGCGGTAACCGTTTAACCTGTAGCTGATGGAAAATAACCTATTTTGGTTAATAATATAGATCCAGAGAACTTTGTCACGTAGATGGAAATACATGATAACATGATGTGCAAAAGAGGCCTAGTGAATAGATTACGAAGATCATTAGATTATGTATATAAAATTAGAACTCAAAATGTCTTTAATAAGAGCGCCATTGATTCGTAAGCTCTTGTTCATCTCATAAAAGAAAGGTGGTAAATACGCTTGGTGAAAAATAATGACATAATTTAAATAGGTAAAAAAGAAATAAAGGCATTGACAAATAGGCAAGAATTATTGACAACCCTAGTGTTAACTTAAGTCACCAGTTTGTCAAAATCAAAATTAAAAGCTATATCATTACTCTAGGTAACCTAATGTAGGCCTACTGCGTTAAAATCAACAAATACTTATTAATAAACGTAAACTTTATTAAGAGAGAAAAACACACAAAAGTCTATCCTGAGAATAAAATTGATTTTTTTTCAAATTCAATTATTTAAAAAATTGATATTTCTTTATTTCTTTGTGTACGTACTTTCAACACTGTTGTCTTCAAGTGATAAAAATACCTATTTTTTATATTAACTAATCATCTTAAAAATAACAGATTCGGCCTGTCATCGTGATTATTATGGACCACGGTGTGAGGATCAGTGCAACTGTGCTGTTAAGAGTGAACAATGTTTTGTCAGTAGTGGAGCCTGTCCTTCAGGATGTCCGTCAGGCTATCACCAAGTTGGCTGTCAAAAGGGTCAGTTTGCTGTTGACTTCAGATCTAACAAATCGAAATTGAGTTGAGTTTTAATAAACAAAACTATTTTATTAGAGCATTTTAACAGTTTATCCAAAAAAGTGTTACAAGATTTCACACTAAGCTTTCATATTTAAGAAATCTAAATCATGTGTACTAAATAGCATGTGAATAAAATATTTCTGACATGTAAGCTTTAAAAAGTTGAACTGCACAAAGCCATTTACGTGTATATATCGTTCGCCAAAAGTAACTGTACTGAATTTCTCCTCCCCCCCCCCACCCCTAACAAGTATTAAAAAAATTATTGAACTATGACGTAGGTTTATCAACGGTGCATATCTCCAGTAGTCACGTGATCCCAGAAATCAAAATGAATAATGCTTTATGTTTGGCAGTGTTTGGAAATGGGTCTCTCCACGGAGGGAAACGTACCCATGGTTGACCACTAGTTCCGCTCATTCGTTACTGTCGTGAATGAGGACCGAGTTTACAAAAATAAAAATAAAAATTTTAAAGCCTGCAGAACAATGGCCGATTTCGTGAGACTGCACCAGTTAACACAGTTATGCCACCTGTTGTAACGAAACAAAAAAATATATGTCCATTCTTGAAGTGCACTAGAAAGGGGAAGTCTGGATAACCAAAACTGTTGTAATATACGTTCTCCAGCATGTTCCGCATTCGCCCTCGAAAATCTATGTCCACCGTTCTTGAAACTACGTTCTTCTAACCTTTATTTTCTTTAGGGACTTGCGCCCTTTCTTATTCTTATTTTTTTTTTTCCTTTTTTTTTTAAAATGTAATTTAGGATATACGCATATAATTTAAATTTCATAAATAATTATTTAAAAATGGTGGATGAACAGTTTGTCTCAATCTTTGAGGGGAATTGTAAATGATAAAAAATCATTTAAGAAACAATTAAAAACTTTTTTTGTTTTAATAGATTTCGGAGGACCGAAGCACAGTGAGCGTGCTAAAGTATAAATAAATATCAAATCAACTCAAACAATCCGGTAGAAGATTTTTCTAAATTTATTTAAAAATTGGGTGGGGAAGGGGTTGGTTACTTTGTCCCAGGCAGAACATGATACGTCTCAAAAAAAAAGGAATTAATTTAATAAATAATTAACCTTCTTGGGAACATACATTTTGGAGGTAAGAAATAGGATGTGTAAGTTTTTACGTAGATGAAAATATATTTAAATCATATGGTATTACATTTGGGAAAAAAAAGATGTTCATTTTGATCAAGGCAGAACAAGATACGTCTCAAAATAAAGGAATGAGTTTGATAAATAATTAATTTTCTTGTGTAAATAGATGTCGGAGGTAGGAAATAACATGTGCACATTTTTATTTGGATAACAATATAGTTAACTCATATTGTATTACATTTGTAAAAAAGCGATGTTACATTCTCTTTTTACAAATATGGGTATGTTCATTTTGCCCAAGGCAACACAAGATACGTCCGAAAATAAAGGAATGATTTTGATAAATAATTAATTTTCTTGAGTATATACATGTCGGAGGTAGGAAATAAGATGTGTACATTTTTACGTGGATGACAATATAGTTAACTCCTATGGTATTACATATTACATATGTGAAGAAAGAGATGTTACTCTTTCTTTTTTTCAAATATGCGTATGTTTACCAATTAAGAAGATCAATAGCGTTAACAAATCTTGTGTACATACCCATGAATATCAAAACCCAATCAATTTACACACTTGAAAATGAATTTTGAAAATAGATAGGGGTTAATATTTGCTTTCAAATAATTAAAATATTTTTTTGTTTTTACTTTCCAAAAAGTAAAAAGATTTCTACTTTATGAGATTAACCATTTAAATTAAAAAACAAGACTCAAATCTGTTATATACGGGAAAAAAGGTTGCGCGATTCTTCTTTAGATAAAAGAATTCTTTGTTTTACGATTTTCTGATAAAATATTTTTTTTTTAAAAAGGCAAAAATGTGTTTAATTTTTTGCTGAAGATATCAATATATAACGATTTCCTATAATATACAATATTTTTATATCATATATAGAATTTTTGGTGTAAATTTAAGGCAAATTTTTTTTTTTAAAAATGAGAGAAAAACGCTGTAATTCAAGGGCACGAAAAGGGGTAAATCTAAAGTATTTCTCTATCGTAGTAATTTTCCCTTAATTAACTTCTTTAGTGACAAAGTGATGGAATTAGTTATAATTTAGACTGTGTAATTTAAGGTCATGTTTAGATGGGGGAAAAAGTAGTTTAGGAGCGTGAAAATGAGTAGGGTAGGCCTATAATATATAGCAGATAAATACTTCTCAAAGCGTAATGATGTTAGAAATGTAAATATCATTTCATTTTTGAAAGTTATGAATTGTGATGAGTTTTTTCTATAGCAGTGAGAAATTATCGCAAAAGATCAACCATTATTGTCCCGATAACATCGAGTCATTTATTCTAGTACTTAATAATTATGTTACTTGCTGCCATCTTTTAAAACTTCAACCAAATTGTTGTGCCGCTTTTTTCACCCTCGGTCGCTATTCACGACTACTTACATCTTAGCAAAAATTAGGGTCTAAGAGGAATTCTCTTCCTTCCATTGAGAGACTTCTTTCCAACTACAACTGCTAAACATTTCTTCCTTTTGATTTCTTGGAAAACGTGGCTACTGGAGCTATGCAACGTTAAACACCGTCCAAGCTGGATTATTTCAGTACTGCTACTTTTGACGCAAGCAGTAAGCACTTTGCTACGCGACTCCCCGTTTTTTTTTTTCCAGTTTGTGACCGTGGACGGTGGGGAATAAACTGCCTTCAAACGTGCGACTACCGATGTCATGACAATCACTGTGATAAAGCAGATGGTCGATGTGTCAATGGATGTAAGGCTGGCTTCCAAGTACCAAGTTGTACAAAAGGTAACATTAACACATTTAGAGATGTGTCAAAAATAATAGCATGCAGAATTACACGAATGGTGGAATTGTAATTTATTAACATACAAATATGTTTTTTTATATATATATTTCATTCCAAAGCTTTGGCTGCGTAGAATGCTTTTCTAAACTTCTGCCCAGACTTTCTTTGCGTAATACGTTTTAAGAAATTTTGCACAATTTTCTACTTTTTGAATCTTTGAATGAAAGTAATTTTACAAGTAATGTTTTTTTCTATATTTTAATATTAAAATAGTAATATTTAAATTATCGACTAAAGAAAAAAAAAATTAAAAATCCGAATGGTCACAAAATCCCTGTCCGAGTGACTTAACTCCTTACCTAGGCATTAAACCTGGAAAGTAGATGTTAAAAGCTGAGGCGTTTTTTAAACATGTAGCAAGATATCCGTTATTCCTCGCCTACTTACCGTATGCTCTACCCCTAAGCTTTTCCAACAACACCTCCCCCAAAGTCCGTCAGCTCTTATCTGAGCTTCCCTTTACATCCTTCTCCCACCGTTCACTGAACGACGCAGACACGATCAACCGCGATCACCAGAGCTAGGGGGTCCAAATGAGACAACAGAAATGTTATGCTACAAATCTACAACCCACATTAAGTTTCAAGCGTTAAAAAAAATGTCTTTAAAATTACGTATTGCATTACGCAAAGGAATTCTCTGCCACCAACCTTCCCAACCCCAAAGTCCTACAGTTCGTACCGATGGTTATATAAGCGAAGGGGTCGGGCTGCTGTTCATTAATCACCCTCTTTATTTCCCCATCACTCAACCCCCCCACCAATCCCCCCTACCTCGACCCTGCACACCGGAGATGTACCTCTGTGTCAGAAACTCAGATGCAACTTTTCAGGTCAGCACGATCAAATTTGGCAAAGGGGTCACATGTGGCAACAACAAAAGATACGCCACAAACAAGTTTGAAAAATCCTCATGAGGAATTTGGGAGTAGAAAGAAAATATTTTTAAAGTAAAATAAATTGTAATCTCTGTATTGCAAATGGGTTGTTATGGTGTTGATTTTGTGGTTGGGGTGGGGGGTAATGAAAATTGCCAAAAATATTATTTATTAAAACCATTTTCTGTTAATGACAGAATGTAACAATGGTTTCAACGGTATCAACTGTTCAAACGTATGTCCATCAAATTGCAAGGGAGACTCGTGTGACATTGTCACCGGCAAATGTCACAGGTGTAGAGACGGCAATACAGGTGACATTTGTGACAAAGGTAAATACTGTTGGTTTTAAAATATAAAAATCCTAAGCTTCAGGTGTTCACGACATGTGAACATTAACAATATCAATAACGCTAAAGCACAAAAGACACGAAAGTAGAAAATGTGTTGACAAAAATTAACTCTTATCCGTTATGTATTCATACGACTAATACATTTGTGATAATTTGCTATTCCCAAAAGCATAGGTTTCCTTAAATTTGTTTTAGACACGACTTTCTTATTAATGATTTTTAAAAGGGTGAAAGTTAACCTTTATATATGAAAAAAAGATGATATTAATAGAATCTGAAAAACGTTTCAATCTCATTTTGGGTTACAATCCATGGTGTTAAAAAGCAATGTCTTTAGTCGACAAAAAGTTCTAATGTTAACTTTAACAAAGCACACCAAATTTAAACGTTCGGATTTATGGTTGTTACACTAAGACATTGATGGTTGAACTAATTTCCTATGGACTCTTTGAATTTTCCAACAACTGATAAATAAAACAGATGCTACATTTTTTGTACGGATATTAAATATTAACCATACCATCTGTTACAACTTTTACAATGGACAGTCTGTGAGTCTGTGAAGTATGGCGAGGACTGTCGTCACAGCTGCAGCAATCTTTGTTTGAATCAGATCTGTCATCACGAGAACGGTTCCTGTGTCAGCTGTCCTCTTGGGAAGAGAGGTGACCAGTGTGATGAAGGTGAGACTAAAATGGATGACATTTAGGGTTACGTTGGTTTCTTGTTACTGAAAATTTAATTAAAAGTTCAGTTGGTTTTTTTTTCTAAAAATAAAAATCTATGTTCTGCCTTACAGGCTGTCCTCCTGGTTGGCATGGGTATAACTGCAACAACCATTGCAGTGCAACCTGTGATGGTAATAAATCATGTGATCCAGCTGATGGGACCTGCCTGGGTGGTTGTGAAAAAGGATACATCGGCGAAACGTGTTCAGAAAGTTGGCCTTTTTTATTTTAAAATCTTCAATTTAATTGTATTTTTTTAAATATCTGCGTGTTCAATACATTAGTAATCGTTTAGTATGATAAAGCAAAATTAGGTTATGTCTAAGAAGGTGCTAATCATTTTCGACTATAAATGCATATATTTATGAATACATCCTTAAACAATCATCCAAGCGGAGAAACAAATGTAAATGCTGCACATTTTAAAAATTATTTCATCAAATAGTTTTTATCATAATGTATCACCGTGTCAGGCTCAAACAATACGGTTTCTCCCAGAATGCCCAGCAACGACGTATGGCGCCTCCTGTCTGTTCAACTGCAGCCAGGGCTGTCAGCTCAAAGACGGGCTGGACCCTACGGTGTGTCATCATGTGACAGGAACATGTCACTTTGGATGTAGGTCAGAGCATGAAGAAGGACCAACATGTGAGCCAGGTAAACATTTCATTTATAATAAAAAATAGAATCTTTTAAGCATCTTTTATTTAACCCTGAAAGCCCCTTTGTTTGAGAGCATGTACTTTTAATTTTGGTCAAATAACAGATCAAATCATAACTCGCAGGCTTAAATCAGGCCTGCACAATATACGGCCCGCGGGCCACATGCGACCAGCCAGAACCCATTTTACGGCCCGCGAATTAACGAAATATTCATGTTTTATTATGATTTGCTTCATAGCTTTCCCCTCTGTCCCATTTTATTTCAGCCCGAAAACGTTTTTTTTTAATAAAGTATTACGGCCCGCTTACATTTTGAAATGTGCAGGCCTGGCTTAAATGATTTGATGTTGATAGTTCGGTGATAGTTGGATTATCGACACAATATATAACAAGTTGTTATTGTTGTTTTTTGTAAGTAGATAGATTCATGGTCAAATTAACTCTCGTATCTCCGAGTATCTTTATTATTTTTTAAGTTATTGATATTTTACTCTTAGATTAGGCTAAACAGCCCATAAACTAAACCATAAAAAATATTTTAAAATGAATGGTAAATATACATATTTACAGTCCGTAAATGGATATTTCTAGCTAGCCCTGTGATAATATGAAGCTTTTCATTACATTAAATTATTCTAGCATATAGTTAATCAAATCAGAAAACTGCTTAATCAATGAACAAACAACTCAAAACTAGAATAATTGACACAGTATATCAGAAAAAGTATATTTCCCAAAACATCAATGTCATAATGTTTAAGTTATTATAGATAGTTTGTGAACACAATGTGTCCACGGGCTGACTCATTTCGTCTTTAAACAAGGAGAGCAGGGTTTCTTTCAGCTATATCTCGGGGGGGGGGGGGGCACAAAATTCAAGTGCCCCCCCCCCCCCCAGGGCAAAAATTTGTCCAATAATAAATCAATTGGCACTGTTGGCACTGCTGGCACTGCCCCTCCCAACCCCGAAAAAACTGAAGTGCCCCCCGGAGGAAAATTTCTGAAGTAATCACTGAATGGAGAGGGGTGGAGGGAGAAATAGCAGGAGCAATTTTTGAGGAGAAAATGAAGGCTGATCTAAATATAAAAATCCATCGTTTGATTTATTTCTTAGATTATTAAATAAAGTAATTTGATAAAATATTTTTTTTTTTAATAATCAGTAACTTTGAATATGGCAATGTGCTAATGTCAAGTTTTTTATATTTTTTTCCAGCAGCAGAACATTACACGATTTGGGCAATCTGTGTTCCAGTAGTAGTTTTAGTTGTTATAGTTTTACTAGCTCTCTGCTCGTGGAAACGAACGATTCTAAGAAGTTGGATTCAACGAAAGATTCCGTGTTGGAGTCGAGCCAGAGAAATAGAAAATGACAATGAGACAGATATTCCTTTGATAGGTGAAGGTAATTATTATTTAAATACTACAATATCATTGTATAATAATATCATTAGTAGACCGAGTTGGAGGAAGTGATGAGGCGGGTCAAAGCCCTACATTGGCTGTAGCGTGACAGGGATGGATGGAGTTATAATAAACTGAAATATATATATATATAAGAATGAGCTAGGCTGGCCATAACGGGCAAAGAAACAAAGCGAATTAAATAAGTTTGGATTCTTATAAACAATGATAGTGATTTTTCTTTTATTTTACAGCAATCGAATAAATTTAAATGCGCAAAAAATAAAAAAGTATCTGCTTTTATTTTGGAAAATGTTGAAGTGTTAGAGCTATAATTTACAACTACATTTAACATCAAAATAAAGGAACTATTTTTAAGTATTTGATCCAAGTTTGAAAGTTATGAAAAAGATGTGTGCATTATTACGTGGATGACAATGTCTTTAATACTTTGATTTCACAGTTGTAAATAAGAGATGTTGTAATATCTCTTTACAGATAAAAGTTATGTTTAACACTTAAGAAAGTCAATGGCGTTAACAAAAACGTGGGTACATTTACATTGCAGGAAATGTATGCCGATAAATATCAAAACATTTTACACGCGTGTAAACTTAATTTTGAAAAAAATAGAGATGGGTTAAGATTTAGTATCAAAAAATGAAAACATATTTTTGGTTTTTTACTTTGCGAAAAGTAAACTGAGTTTATATTGTAATGAAATTAATAATATTTCTGTAAAAAAAAAGAAAAAAAAAAAGAACGAAAAGCTATTACAGGCATGGAAAAACAAGTGAGAGATTCTTGTATAGATATAATTCTTTGTTTTTTCCGATTTTCTGAGCATGAAGTATAAACAGCGGTAAAAGTTTGGTTAAATTTTAAATAAAGCTATCAGTATATCAAATAAACAGAAAAATGTAAATGTCACTACGATGAAGTTGTTCAAGAGATGAAGGGCCGTTGCTTCAAGGCCCACACTGCAGACAAGCACTTAACTAAGGACACAAATAGAAATAACACCTCATTACACAATCTAAATTAACGATGTTTTATTATCAGCTGTTACTAGATATAATCTGAAGCTAATCTTATACACTTGAAAAAACACCCGATTTTTTAGAGATAATAATTGCAGGTGCTTTACGATAATTTCCACCTTCTCTTGCGAAAATTCCTCACAATTACTTATTTTAAAAAGAAGTATATATGTACTGATATTTACGTCTCTAGCATCGTTAAAAAGTTTTAAAAACTATTTTTCTGCTATATACTATCTGCCTAACTTAACTACTTTTGCGCCCCTAAACTACAATGTTTTTCTATTAATATGACCTTAAATTACCAAATCTAAATTATCAATAATTAAATCATTAGTGTCACCAATGTAGTTTATCGACGGCCGATTACGTTAGAGAAATACTATAGATGTCATGTGTTTTTTAAATTGTTAAACGTTGCGTCTAACCTACCACTTTTCGAGCCCCATAAACTGTTGTGAAAACTTAATCTTAAATTAATATTATATATTAATACATTATGATTCAGTTTAACTCAATGTAGTGGATTCTTGATTTTACTATCATTTCAGAAATGGAAAATTTAGAAATGGACAACTTTGTCAACGATTCTAACAACGTGATAGACAACAATTTGGGTTTACACCGTTTTGGCGAAGCACTGCGTAGACAATAACAGTAATTGTTTGTGATGCGTTTTAATGGATGCTTATTAGTTTGTGTGTTTAAGTTAATTGGTTATGATGATGACTAAACATGTCCTATTTGTTGATCACAACTGGCCTTAATCCATTGCTTGGACCGTGCAATTTTTATCCGCCACAACCAAGGGCATCAACACCGAGTGATTTCAGAATTAATTTGGTGATCTACAACCAGTGAGCTCAAGGCTGTGGGGATATACACCCCAGTAGAAACGTACGCAGTAGGAATGTACACAGTGGGAATGTGCCAATGATAAATGTACCCCAGTAGGAGTGTATCTATTAGGAATGTATCCATCAGAAATGTGTCCACCTGGAATGTACCCAGTTTGTATTTATCAAATAGCAACAAAGTTTTACAATAAATATTTAGAGAGAATAAAAATAGTTAAACCGAAAGTTTCAAATTACATCAAATTATTGCGTTTATTATTTATCCCAAAATGTGAGAAAAGCTGAATATATTATCATTTATTTAAAGACAATTCTCAAATCATTTTGGTTTTTTGAAACCTTTTTCCAGTTCACAATGAAGCCTATTTTGAAATCATTTATGTTAACTTCGCTTGTGTTCGTTGCTGGTGGCAAAATCTTTAAACGGCTACTTGACCCACTTCCTGTCAACCTTTCGACCTGAACCTTGGCACATAGATTCGTTGCCGATGACAACACATTTGTCAGATTTTCCGCCTCAACCCCCCCCCCCCCCCCCCAATCAGTGTTCATGTTTTTTTTTAAGGGGAAGATGAAGGAAATTCGATGCCACTCAATTCACGAAATAAAATTCTCGAAAACTGCTCTAAATGAGATTCTTTTTCTTTTTAAACTTTCGCAAGTTCGTTTCATGCGTCTTAATTAATTTTGGTTTTGTGATAAAGTTGGTTAAATAAAACTACGGTGTAACAGCGGCTGGGACCTTAGATATTATACAATAAAATTATTTTAAAAAATGCATATAAAATATTTATACGAAAGTTTTTGTTCCATGTGACCACAAGTGCCTGGTTCCTTGTGGTGACATAATTTTGCACAAGCCAGGTGTTACCTTACAAATAATGGTTAAGGTGACGGGCGGAGTTGGAGTATTCTAAGTAGGTCATTGCAGCTTTTGTGTTTTGTTTTGTTTGGTTGTTTCAACTGTAAAGGAAGTTTAAGTGTGTACTTCCTTTCAAGTTTAAGTAAGAAATGTGGCCTAGGAGTGTCAGGTCTGTGGTATTGTCTTAGAATGACGTTAAGTCTAGAGCAAGTAGTTATTGTAACAAAGAACCTCTCTCATGAGACAAAAACGGATGTGTGCAAATAAAGAAGATTAGTAGTCAGACTTGTTTTATTGTTAGCAAAGAGTGAGCAGTGGCTGAGTGAGCAGTGCCTAGTGAAGAGTGACTGTGTGGTGACAGAGTGAGTAGTTACCGGGAGAGCAGTGATTGAGTGAGAAGTGAGTGAGTGAGCAGTGCCTTAGTGAGCAGTGACTGGGAGCGCAGTCAGTGAGTGAGGTGTAACTGACTGAGCAGTGATTAAGTTATGCAAGAGGTTGTGCAGTGTGAACTTCTTTTTTACAATAATAATAATTATGTGTATTTACCATATTTCCTACATTCATTATACTTGAAAAGGTTTTATGAATGTTTAATTTTAATTAAGACAATGATTAGAGAAACATTCACGTCCCGTAACTAGGGCATGGTGTGTTTGAGCGGCAAATGTATTGACTTTTTTATCGACATAATTATATGTCGATACTATGTTTATGTTTTGAAAACGCATACAAAATGTTAAATGGTTTTTATTAAAATTATATTATCATTTCAGTGCCTGTTTTAATCTGTTTTCTTTTTAAAAATGTAAAAAACATTTTTTTATCTAAGAACTATATCAGGGGTTCTTAACAGGTTGTGCCCTCGGGGTCAGGACGAGCGGAAGATCATGAAATTCATGTAAATTTGTATTTTTAACAGCCTTTACTTATATTTTTTTTTTTAATCTAGGCGGGGTTTAGCGCTGCAAAATGGTTACGATACCCTTAAATAGATTCTAGGCCCGTTCTCTGAAAGGTATTTGATGGGGTACATTAACGCTTATCCTGAGGACCACATTGCTCTTAAAACAAATATACCTTCATGCACGTTTATATTACCACTGCCAGCCTCTACTTACCTGTTATAATATAGTGTTTGCGTAGATCTATTAATATAAACTACAGACACAAAAGAAAATACATGAAAAGAATTATCTCAGCAAAGAAATGTAATGTGTAACTTACTTGAAACAAAAATCCGAACATTCAGCTAGGTTTTTATTTATTCACAAAGCTTTCAGCTGGATACTTAGTTATTCACAAATCTTTCAGCTGTATACTTAGTTATTCACAAAGCTTCCAGCTGGATACTTAGTTATTCACAAAGCTTTCAGCTGGATACTTTGTTATTCACAAAGCTTTCAGTTGGATACTCAGTTATTCACAAAGTTTTCAGCTGGATACTTAGTTATTCACAAAGTTTTCAGCTGGATACTTAGTTATTCACAAATCTTTCAGTTGTATACTTAGTTATTCACAAAGCTTCCAGCTGGATACTTAGTTATTCACAAAGCTTTCAGCTGGATACTTTGTTATTCACAAATCTTTCAGCTGTATACTTAGTTATTCACAAAGCTTCCAGCTGGATACTTAGTTATTCACAAAGCTTTCAGCTGGATACTTTGTTATTCACAAAGCTTTCAGTTGAATACTCAGTTATTCACAAAGTTTTCAGCTGGATACTTAGTTATTCACAAAGTTTTCAGCTGGATACTTAGTTATTCACAAAGTTTTCAGCTGGATACTTAGCTTTCACAAAGCTTTCAGTTGGATACTTAGTTATCCACAAAGTTTTCAGCTGGATACTTAGTTATTCACAAAGTTTTCAGCTGGATACTTAGTTATTCACAAAGCTTTCAGTTGGATACTTAGTTATCCACAAAGCTTTCAGCTTGTTACTTAGTTATCCACAAAGCTTTCAGCTGGATACTTAGTTATCCACAAAGCTTTCAGCTGGATACTTAGTTATTCACAAAGCTTTCAGCTGGATACTTAGTTATTCACAAAGCTTTCAGTTGGATACTTAGTTATTCACAAAGCTTTCAGCTGGATACTTAGTTATTCACAAAGCTTTCAGCTGGATACTTAGTTATTCACAAAGCTTTCAGCTGGATACTTAGTTATTCACAAAGCTTTCAGTTGGATACTTAGTTATTCACAAAGCTTTCAGCTGGATACTTGCTTATTCACAAAGCTTTCAGTTGGATACTTGGTTATTCACAAAGCTTTCAGTTGGATACTTGGTTATTCACAAAGCTTTCAGTTGGATTCTTAGTTATTCACAAAGCTTTCAGCTGGATACTTAGTTATTCACAAAGCTTTCAGCTGGATACTTTGTTATTCACAAAGCTTTCAGCTGGATACTTTGTTATTCACAAAGCTTTCAGTTGGATACTCAGTTATTCACAAAGTTTTCAGCTGGATACTTAGTTATTCACAAAGTTTTCAGCTGGATACTTAGTTATTCACAAAGTTTTAAGCTGGATACTTAGCTTTCACAAAGCTTTCAGTTGGATACTTAGTTATCCACAAAGTTTTCAGCTGGATACTTAGTTATTCACAAAGTTTTCAGCTGGATACTTAGTTATTCACAAAGCTTTCAGTTGGATACTTAGTTATCCACAAAGCTTTCAGCTTGTTACTTAGTTATCCACAAAGCTTTCAGCTGGATACTTAGTTATCCACAAAGCTTTCAGCTGGATACTTAGTTATTCACAAAGCTTTCAGCTGGATACTTAGTTATTCACAAAGCTTTCAGTTGGATACTTAGTTATTCACAAAGCTTTCAGCTGGATACTTAGTTATTCACAAATCTTTCAGCTGTATACTTAGTTATTCACAAAGCTTCCAGCTGGATACTTAGTTATTCACAAAGCTTTCAGCTGGATACTTTGTTATTCACAAAGCTTTCAGTTGGATACTCAGTTATTCACAAAGTTTTCAGCTGGATACTTAGTTATTCACAAAGTTTTCAGCTGGATACTTAGTTATTCACAAATCTTTCAGTTGTATACTTAGTTATTCACAAAGCTTCCAGCTGGATACTTAGTTATTCACAAAGCTTTCAGCTGGATACTTTGTTATTCACAAATCTTTCAGCTGTATACTTAGTTATTCACAAAGCTTCCAGCTGGATACTTAGTTATTCACAAAACTTTCAGTTGGATACTTAGTTATTCACAAAGCTTTCAGCTGGATACTTAGTTATTCACAAAGCTTTCAGCTGGATACTTAGTTATTCACAAAGCTTTCAGCTGGATACTCAGTTATTCACAAAGCTTTTAGTTGGATACTTAGTTATTCACAAAGCTTTCAGCTGGATACTTAGTTATTCACAAAGCTTTCAGCTGGATACTTAGTTATTCACAAAGCTTTCAGCTGGATACTTAGTTATTTACAAAGCTTTCAGCTGGATACTTAGTTATTCACAAAGTTTTCAGCTGGATACTTAGTTATTCACAAAGCTTTCATCTGGATACTTAGTTATTCACAAAGCTTTCAGCTGGATACTTAGTTATTCACAAAGCTTTCAGCTGGATACTTAGTTATTCACAAAGCTTTTCGTCTCCACCCAATTTGTTACGAAATTTTTTTTTTAAATAAAAATTGGCGCCCTCATAATTTGGAATCTATCTATATATATATAATTCGCCAGCAAAGTTCAAACACCACTACCATAACGCAGGCTATATATAAATACGCCAGAGTGTGATGCAATAATGAGTTCACTAGCGCGCAAAATATAATTCCCGATAACTACGCTAAATGATATCTATATGTTTTTAATAACGCAATTGCGTTTGGTGCGTAATATTTTCTTTACGTTTCGGAAATTACATTGTCTCAATTTAAGTATAGTGTAAAAAAATATTTGGTGGTTGGGCCATGAGAATATTAATATAGTTTATGGGCGTGAAATAAAAAGTGTGCAGTGACGTAACATGGGGGAAGGGGTGTATTGGTTTTCTTAAATGTGCGTTACTTGAGTTCATGTTTTGTCAAGTAACTTTACTAGATGGGAAGCTCACGTATTGCTGTCGCCAATGTTTGGCGGCTATATCTAGTTTCCTATATTTCCATGACGCTCTTCATATCATGACTAATTAACAGTAACAATTAGATCACAGAAACTTAAGTTTTTAACTAGTTTCAATTTTTTATCGTAGTTTCATGTGTCCTGTCTGCCCAGGAAGGCTCTTAGCCGAAATGTTCTCAACTTATCTTCCTGTATTTCGATTCAATCTTCCACATAACTTGTCTTACTATTGCGTTTAATCTTCAAGTTCAAGCCTGGCCACAGTCCCCAAAAAAAACATGATTTAAATAGCACGGTAAAATGAGGCAATAATCTAACTTTTAAAAAGTGTCCCACAAAAAAAAACTGCTAAACATATTGCCATTGATGGATTCTGTTCCATGCAATCCATTTTTGGTATCCCTAAGATGGGAGGCCTTATAAAAATCCTTCGAATAGACTCAGCTATGATTTTTTTTTTAAATTCAGCTATGATATTTAAAGATATGATTCCACAAAAACTCCATACATATGCCAAAAATATTGAATTTTTTAATCATATTTTTGGAGATCCCAATCGCCAAAAGGCTTTAATCTTAAAAATTTTGGAGCAGTGAGTATTTATGTTTTATAAGGAACACTTTATGTTAACCCTTGGCTGGCGGCATAATTTTACAACCCTAAAAGGCGGCGAAGGTGCAATTGTTCCCTCATATATTATTGTAAGAAAATCATCAGTGTATACTCTCCTTACGGTATTCAGTGTCTAAACATTTCTAGGTTAAGCTTTGTAAAGAGTACAGTAAAGCGTTGATTTTTCGAATTGTCGAATAATAACTTTCTGTGTTTGGCAGATAAAAGGTATATTACCTTCACTAGGGCGACCGAAGTCTGGGGAAAAAAAAGAGGCGGGGGGAGGGGGAAGTAGAGACCGACCGAAAGTGATTTTCTGATTTCGGCCGAAGCCGAAAATAGGCCGAAAATTTAAAATGACTTTCCGCCGAAACCGAAAAAAGGCCGAAAGTTTAAAAATGACTTTTGGCCGAAACCGAAGAAAAGCCGAAAGTTAAAAATGAATTTCGGCCGAAACCGAAGCCGAAACCGAAAATGAAATATTAAGATATTTTGAAATTTTTTCCCGCCTACATTCTGCTTACATCGAAAATGATGTGGGAAAATATAAATATTTACATTCTTTTTATAAAAATGAGATAATCGTAAATATTAATAAATAAAAATCTAATTTAGGGTTCTCAAACTCGCGGCCAGCGAGCCATTTGTGACCTGCAAGACGATATTTTGCGGTCCGCTACATGACAGAAAAGTTTAGTGTAAATTCGCCGGCCCGTTTCCCCCATTCTCATATATATAACGTGAATCTCCGCGACGGTTTCAGTCGAATCTCACCGACTAATCTAATTCTGATTTTTTTTTTAATGTCTCTATATATTTGTATGCCAGCTCTCTGGCAACAGTGAGTAGGTGGATGAAAGTGAATCCTAGTCCTTGAGAACCCTTAATGATTTTTTTGTTATTTATAAAGGTTGACCAG
>CAXITT010000109.1:1411187-1426355 GCA_964033795.1 Lymnaea stagnalis | reverse complement strand
TTGTTAAAGATCGTTTAGTTTGTTGTTAAAGATCGTTTAGTTTGTTGTTAAAGATCGTTTAGTTTGTTGTTAAAGATCGTTTAGTTTGTTGTTAAAGATCGTTTAGTTTGTTGTTAAAGATCGTTAAGTTTGTTCTTAAAGATCGTTTAGTTTGTTGTTAAAGATCGTTTAGTTTGTTGTTAAAGATCGTTTAGTTTGTTGTTAAAGATCGTTTAGTTTGTCGTTAAAGATCGTTTAGTTTGTCGTCAAGGGTCCTTTAGTTTGTTCATAAAGATCACCTGGTTTATTGTTAAAGATCATTTAGTTTGTTCTTAAAGACCGCATTAGTTTGTTGTTAAAGATCGTCTAATATTTGTTAATGATCGCTTTATTTGTTCTTAAAGATCGTTTAGTTTGTTGTAAATTCGCTTAGTTTTTTCATAAAGATCGCTTAGTTTGTTCTTAAAGATCATTCAGTTTGTTTTAAGAACATTTAGTCTTCTGTTAAAGATCGCTTAGTTAATTCTTATAAATCATTAAAGATCATTTGTTTTGTTCTTAAAGATCATTTAGTTCGGTATTAAAAATCGTTTAGTTTGTTCTTTAAGATCGTTTAGTTTGTTATTAAAGATCGCTTAGATAGTTCTTAAAGATCGCTTAGTTTGTTTTAAAGATCGTTTAGTTTGTTCATAAATGTCGTTTAGTTTGTTGTTAAATATCATTTAGTTTGTTATCAAAGATCGCTTAATTTGTTTTTAAATGTCGCTTAGTTTTTTGTTTAATATCGCTTTCGCTTAGTATTAAATGACTGAAAACCTGAGTAACTTTCGGCCGTATGGCCGAAAGTCAAAGTCAATTTCGGCCGAAACCGAAGAAAAACCGAAAGTTAACTTTTCTCTTGCGGCCGAAACCGAAATTAAGCCGAAAGTTAACTTTCCAGTTTCGGCCGAAACCGAAACTTGGCCGAAAGTGATAAAATGGCCACTTTCGGCGCCGAAACCAAAGCCGAAGCCGAAATTCGGTCGGCCTCTAGGGGGAAGGAACTAACTTAAGATTCCCCCACTGACAAAATAAATATGCATTTATTTCTTAGCAAGAAAGTACTGTCGAGCCATTCTTATGCGTTCCTACAGGATTCGAGCCCTGCGCTTTCCTAAATGGACATACAAATCGCCATTTATTACATACACAAAAAAAGCAATACATTTCTAAATACCTAACGATAATACGCCTTTGTAGGGTATTAGGAACCCATACTTAAAAAAAACATAGCACATAATAATTTAGGTTTATTTCACAGAAACACATATAAAATTATATAAAAAATAAAAATAAAGTTAAAATCTGAACATAAAATTTATTATTCAGATTTTTACTTGAACATAAAATATATTTTAAAAAATATTAAGAATCCATTCTATAATGTATTTAATGCAGTAGAGAATGAGTTCGTAATATTTTTTGAAGAGCCATGCCTCCTCTTGAGTTCTGAACGTTTTCCGCGCTACCATCTTGATTTTAACATCTATTTCCCGCAACATCCAGAAAATTCTTAGAAGATACAAATAAATATAAATTCCTGGGTTTTACAGTACCCCTTGAAAATGCCTACCTCACCACAGGGGTTTCGGATACCCTGTCTTAAGAACATCTGCAATAGGCCAACGATTTGTTAGAACTCATTGGTACCTTGTGGTCTTCCATAACATGTTTGTTATAACCGAACACTCCCATGGACAGCTGCGCCCATGAAGTTATACAATGTATTCTTTATGTATAGTACTAAACGTACTATACCATGTCACTGTCTCAGTGGATGATGGACGTTAAAAATAAAGTAAGGATTTGAATGTTTTTTATTCAAAAAGTGGCTGCTGTAAAAAAAAAATTAAAATGACAGCCGCTTAGAATAAACGTTTGACAGCTCGCATTACCCCAAGTCTCGTTACTTTATGTAGCCTCGTACATTAGAAAAAAAAGAAATGGAAAATCACTATCATTGTTTTTAATAATCCATGCACATTTCAATTGATTCCATGTCCGTACAATAATACAAAATCAATCAGGGGCTACAATCCCGTAGCTGATTTCATTAATTTAATGAAAAATCTGGGAAGGGGGGAGTGGGGGATTCGTTGGTGTCATTTTGCCCCCAGGCAGCACAGGATACGCCTCGGAATAAATAAATGAATGAATTTGATAAATAATTAACCTTATTCGGCCCAGATCTATCGGGGGTAGGATATAGGTTGTGTACCCTTTTACGTGGATGACAATATCTTTGAATCCGATGATATTCAGTTTTGAAAAAAAAATAGTTTACATTCTCTTTTTTCAAATAAACCAATTAAGAAAATTAATTGCGTTAAGTAAACGTGGGTATATGTACTTAAGTATGCCCATGAATATCAAAGCCCCATCATTTTACATATGTGAAAATTTAATTTTGAAAAATAGAGATGGGTTAAGATTTTCTTTCAAAATATAAAATTTATTTTTGTTTTAACTCTGCGAAATGTAAAGTTGGTGTATATTGTTATGAGATTAATAACAATTCTGTACAAAAAACACCCAAGGCTGTTACAGACGTGAAAAACGGCTAAGAGAAAAAGAGTTCTTTGTTTTACGATTTTACAATAATATAATAGAAAAGAAAGGCAGCATTTTGATTAAATTTTTAATGAATATATCAGTATATCAAATTCCATTAATATAAAATATTTTTAAAACAGTATTTAAAGTTTTTAATGTACATTTAAGATTAAGTATTCACGATTTTTAGATAATTTTTTTTTAGTTTAGGGGTAAGTAAAGCGGTAGGGTAGGTGTATAATATGTAGCAAAATGAACTTAATTAAAACTTTTAATGATTTTAGAAAAGTCAACATCATTACATAGATACTTCTTTTAAAATAAGGAATTATGATGAGTTTTCGAAATATCAGGTAGAAATTATCGCAAAGTGCATGCCATTATTATCTCGATAACATCGGGTGAAATTTTCTAGTATATATTTTTAATATTCAAAAGCCTGCAAAAGATACTAGGAAACAAAAACTTTTCAACAGAAAACAAACAAGCTTTCTAATTCATTATTTCCATTACAATGAGAACAATTGTCGTGAATTTAGATGATATATTCTTACCAATAAAGCCGAACACCTGCTGGATGCTTGGCAAAGAAATAAGCTGAAAACAATATACCCCTCACTCAAGACACACATCACGAGATAAGTTAACATGGCAGCTGGACGGGGACATCTCCAAGAGATGCCGTATAGATAATAGAGCGGAAAAGTTGAATAGAAAGAAAAGGAAAGAGGCAGACATCTAATCAGCAGTCTTACATGAGATTTGGATAAATAAGTGGAGACGGATCCAGATCTGATGGTTGTTGGTCCGTAGAAACTGCATGGAAGGACGTGGTGATTTACATGGATTCATTTGAAATTAGTTTATGTGATTTACAAGCATTCAGATGATGTGATCCGCGTTGAATCATAACAAATGATTGACATGGAACTGATGATTTAATTGGAATCAGAATATATGATGCACATGCAATCAGATCACCTGTTTTACACGGGATTAGGTCTGATGACGTATGGACCAAAAACAATTAAAAATAATCTCAATATTTTATATTCTACGAAAACATTAACTGTTATTATCTGAATTTAACACAAAATTATAAAATTTTAAAAAATGAATGAAAATACTTAAATTATACAATGTGTAAATATCATTTTTATATATATAGATAATGACCCCAAATATTTCTAAATTGAATGGCAAACGCAGATTATCCCCTGATAAGGTCTCATCGTCGGTCCTGTCACCTCATGTGCAAAGTGATCTTATGAATAGGGCAGGTTGTCATCCTGCTGGCAGTCAAATCTCCTTCAATCTTATTGACGTTACAATATCATCTCCGCCTTTGGCCGCGTCTAAATTAAATAATTCATGAAAAAAGACATTATATATTCTTGTTATGGCTTAAACAAAAATTAAAAAAAAATAAAATATTTCATTCTTTTTTATTGTTAGTTGGGGATATAACACTATAAAGTAAACATTCCTTTAAGTGCCATGAGTCATGTCTTTTTGAGCAAAAGAAGGCATGTTTAGTTAATGACTTCTTAATCTAGACTAAAGATGAAATAATGAGAAGCGTTTCTCTTCAAGGCATACATGAAATGAATACTTCAAACACAGTTATAATTTTTGTTGAAATATTACCTCCAGGAGGTAGGGTCATCACCGTTGCGAATCCTCTGTCATTCTCGCTGTGATCATCTTTGTCTTCAGGTTTTGTTGCTGAAAAAGTTTTTTTAAGTGAAATAGTTTAAATTTGATTTCTATTTCAAAATTTAAACTTTAGTGACATGTAACGATAACTAATATACTGTTAATATTTAAAGCACTCTTTAGTTCAGTACTTTAACATGCCATGTATGTGTATGATTGTAAATAGATGCATCGGAGAATAAAGTGTATTATGTTATAGACATCCCATTTTAGCTTTCCGTACCATGAGTTAGGTTCAACCTCTTCTGGGGTCTTTTGTTAACGTCTTGAGAAACATCTTGCGGGCCTGAGGGAAGAAATTACAATAAATTATGGCTTTATAATTATTATTATTATTATGATAGTGGTCTTATATAGCGAGTTACCCCAGCCTAGGGCTGGGCTCACCGCGCTTCACATAAAAATATTGGCAAACATGATCATGACGTGTAAAAAGTTACATACATTTATTTAATTTAAAACAGCCTTTTTTTTTTTTTTAAATTATTCATCCGACCGACCCCAAAACTATTTACAAGTCAAGCCATGGACGGCCCCCAGCAGCATCGTTTATCGGTCAGAGGGGGGAATCAGTCCGGGATAATATAGTTTGAAGAGATGAGTGTGTTGAGTGCAGTTGTGAAGTCCACGGGTCTTAATGTGGAATAGCACTTTTATTTTACGTTGTAGTAATTGACCTGTAATTTGTTTTATTTACTAATATTCATAGTGTACGTCCGAATAAAACTAATACCATAATTGGCATGACCCACACACACATATTTTACAAAAGTCTAATGTCTACGGGGAAGGGGGAGAGGGGTTTGGTTCCACAAGTGGGGCGGGGGGGGGGTGGTAGACGCACCTGTATAACAGCCCCCTCCTGTCTAGGATGAAGCTGTAGATGTTATTAATTAGTTGTTTTTTTATCTTCAACATGCAATATGTCTTTCCTTTAAAGTGGCATATACATATAGTTGGACTATATAGATTCCAGGGTCAAAACTAAGCTGAGGCCAAAATGGGGGTCAACAATGTCCCCCACGACCGGAATGAAGCTATGTTAATGTATGGTGTGGAGATGATCCAGTGCGACATTATGCCAAATTTTCGCGCTGATAGTTGCCCTACCCCCATATCTGAATGTATAAGAGACTCCCCCTCCCTCCCGCCCACAAACACTTTTTTTTATTAACCTGACGAAATCGTATGAAAGAAACACAAGTAATAGCGTATGGGCGAGCCAACCTGAGATACAGCAGATTCTCCTAACGTTGCTAACAGGCGAGAGAGGAATATGGGGCCTCAATGAATAACCTTTCTCCCCGATGCTGTTAAGACGGCCCTGTAGTGAACGTTTTGGTTGTCAGAAAAAGGTGGGGGTGGGGGTGGGGGCAGTCACTTAGGAATGGGAGGGCTGCGAGTAGGCGTGGAGTGGGCCTCGGGTGCAACTATCAGTCTTAAAATTAAGGTGTTTTATTTTGACCACCTGAGGATATTTTACGTAGAAGTAAGGCGGCGAAATATTTGGTGAGCCCTGGATGGCATTAGACCTAGCTACGGTTGAGTGGGGTGGGGGGAGCTGTTTATGGTGAATGGAATAAAATGAGAGCTATCTGATGATCATACAACTTACTATCTGCGACATTACAGTCAAAAGTGTGGTCCATAAAAAAGTTTCTTATTTAGTCGTCATAAAAAATTAATAACCATTTAACTTTTGAAAATAAAAATATTTTTTTTATTAAAAAGACTTTCTATCAAAGACGAGTTTAAAAGCCCTTGCAATTCGAAAATAAATTATAATTTTTCAAAATGAATTACGCAAAGAATATCTACTTATTATAATATTAGAATTTAATGACGTTTTAAAACCCCATGGGGGGGGGGGCGTCCGTTGTTCCGAGACAGCGTATTCCGAACCACCCCTCCCCAAAATCCTACAGCTTTTATATCAGATCTCTTACCCACCCTTATCCCACCGCTCTCTGTACGAAGCAGACGCGAAAAATTGAGCTAAAGGGTCACGAGTGACCAAAAAAAAAATTAATCCTACAAAATTACAAAAACACAAACTCTATAGATTTGTGAGTCGGAAAAAAAGTACTTTTTTTTTCAAGGAAATATTTAAAATTTTCGAATTCATGTTATATTTTTATCATTTCTTCTTTTTCAGTTTTTTTTTAATCCGATAACCTTGAGAATAAGACCAATTAAAAGGGAATACGTTGAGTAGGTGTGAGAAAGAGTTAATCCAGGCATATATATATATAAATTGATAATTTATCTTTATATTAGATACCTGACTCAGTATCCTTGTATCCAAAATTGATCTGGAAAAGATAATACATTGGAAACAAATTATATTTTTTTTTTACCTAAAAACAAAATTGTTATAGAAAGATATAGAACAATATTTGAAGAAAGAATCATTTCTTTAAAGAAAGTTATAGAAATAAAACGATCTAATGAAACAATTCTGTAAATAATAAAGATGAGACACAGCAGGAGATGTTTGGTTCGCAAAGTTTGGAGCAGAGTAACAAATAGTAACATAGGAATGCTATATTTGTGTCCCATAAAATTAGAAACCCGAATGCAAAAAAAAACACCAAAAAAAAGCATTGTTTAACTTATCGGTGAAAAGAATATAATCCTTGCAATACATTTCGTTTTCCCAATATATTCCTTTTGTATATTAATAGAAAAAAAAATCTTGCTCAAATATGTGTTTTAAACATGTCCATGTTATTTTTGTTCTTATATAAGACGATTTACTTTAAAGATTATTATTCATTTCCTGAAAGTTTAGTTGCGGTCTAAATGATATTTTGTGTTGTTTAGCTCGTCATATACTTCAGTTTAACTAAATGCGATTAAAAAAAAGAAAGAAACGTTTCTCAATATGCAAAACAAAAGAAGCAGTATTATTATTATTTCAAAGGCTCACCAGTTGATCTTTCAAGATTTTCACTTGTCGACAGATTCTGTAAAATAAGATAAAAATAAAGTTATATACTGGAGAATTAAAGTCACGTGCTAAATTCGTGGTTCATAATTTAGGGCGTAAGAAGAAATTCTTGGCAACACCTCAGGAATATTATTTAACGCATCAAAGAATCGATCATACCGACACGTCTCGTGCAAAGTGTAAAAAACCCGTACTTATTGAAATAAAATCTGGTCGAAAGTAAAAAAAAAAATTGATCTGATTAAGACCCTACAAGGAAGTTAGGCAGTAAGTAATTTTGTGTCCCCAGAGGCGTACATGAGAGTGCGCAGAGGAAGCCTGCACCTGGAAGCGCTTATGTTGATTTTTTTTTTTTTAACAGACCATGTTTGCACACGAAACCATTGAGTCAGGGAGGTGGCATAATTTGAATATTGAACTATGTTAACGTGTATTTTTAACGGGGAAGGAGAATAAATTATGTTTTTGAAAAGCGGAAGTGAGCCGCACGTTTTGTTGAGTGATCAAGGAGCAGTACCTCGGATGTCGTAGCTAAGTGAGGACGTGGTTGTTTTTCTGAGAGGTGAATTTTCTATACCATGGAATATTATATATATACATATGTGAAATAATTGCATTGTGGATGTTATCAACTGGATATTTATGCAAGGGTTCTTCTTAATATTATTGTAAAAGATGACGTAATAAAGTACTGTGAGTTTAATTGGAAATTAATATACTTCTTTGTGTGACTGGCTAAGTGAGTGAAGGAATGGAAGAAGTATTACTCTACACAAGCCGGCATCCTGAATCATCAATATAGAAGCAGTTAACCATGCTACTGACACAACACCCTAATAAATAGCATGTCAGAAGCATGTGTTACAGTATCTAAGGACTAGGAAAATATTATGTGTTTTACCCGTGCCATTTTCTTTCACACCCGATTAAATAACGTGTTATTAATGGAGATGCCTATGGTGATTTGTCTTTTAATATATTAGTGAGGAGTATCTCTCGTATGAGATCTCCTCTTGGCTCTCTGTCTAGGGATACGTTATTTGAGCCAAACTACCACACAGACATAACACCTATCTATTTACATATAGTATAGACTGAAACGAAGTCTTAAGTAAAGGATAAATAACTATGAGTATTTATTGAATAATAATATTTACAAAATCCTCCTTAATACACTCCTGGTACTTAACATATAATCATCAAACGGATTTTATCCCAATTAGAAATGTACATTATTGCAAAGCAAGTGTCCCTAACATACAAGCGGTATCATCATAAAAGTGCTAAATTTTGCTCAAGTTCTATGCTCAATCTTGGTGGACTTATCCTTTATAGTCCTAGTGATGATCTCGGTGGATCACATTAAGGGAAAACCTTCAGTTCTAGAAGCGTGTCCCTGTTCCGGTCTTCGTAGCTGTTCTAGGCGTAGCGAAGTCGGAGTTCCCGGTCGTAGATTCCTTGGAATGTCTGCGATGGGGAAAATGACTCTCCCGCGATAAATCGTGGTAGCGAGAGTGACTGGAACTCGAAGTCCTTTTGGTAGCTGACAGGTAGTTTGGTGTAGGATGTAGATCAATCCCCTAGCGTCAGCTCGAGGTAAGTCGGTCCAGTAATAGAAACCAGGCTAAAGGCAAAAAGATACAAAATTGGATAAGTATCCAAGCGAATAGCCATAAGCTGATAAGTTCCGTTCCACTAGCAACGAATTCAGATCGATGTATGGAAGGTGACATAGCTCGTGCATATACATCCGAATGGTGGATGGGATTATAAGTCTGATCATTGTCGGCGTAAGCAGATCTTGCTTCGCGACAATGTTGGACTAAGCAAACAATTCAATTAAAAAGTATGGGGCATGGTAGCATTAACAATCATTAAAAGTATAGGTACATGATATTCGTATTGTCTTCTTTTTAAAAGAGACATGTGCACTTTAGAGCAACACCTGTCATTCCCATGATGGAATGGAGGCGGGTCGTAGCACGTGGCAAAAGTAATAATAGAATTCATAATATCAATATAGATGAATATAGGCATTATCAGGATAAGATCAAACACGAACGAATAATATAAATACGTGGGCAATAACATGATACCAAAATCATGGTTGCGTACTTACTAGTCCTCTAGGTAGCAGTCGCAGTTAAGTATCTCGCTAGTGAAGTACTAAGTCCAGTTACTTCAAGCGTTCACAATTTGAGTGATCAGATCTTAAAATACGTGTACTTGCTAAGTCCTAGGTTGCAGTTATGAATCATGCTAGACAAGTTCTAAGTCGAGATCCTTCAGGCGTTGACAGTCAAGTGAGCATGATCATAAAAGACAGAATGTTGCTTGTTCAGACTATTTATTCGAGTTGGGTGGCGATTAGGTGATGATTCAATTGGGTGATTCAAATGTTGTATGTTTTTCCATCCAATGACAATTGCTTTCGATGTTGCGGGTTTGACCTCATACCCTCAAGGTTTTTCGGGGTGAAGTGAAAATACAAATTCACGCTTTTGCGTGAGCAATCTGGTTAAGAAATGCAATAACAACGAAGGTGGGCTACTCCGCTTTGCTGTCTCCAGGGCAGAAATGAGGGGGTGACGGTATAAACTTCCTCAAGGTTCTTCGGTGGGATGGGTTGACCGCAAATTGCACGCTCTGGAGGTGAGCGAACTGAGGCAGGAATGCGATATCACAAGGGAACTCACTCGTGCTAGGGAGGGAAAGGTATTATATTATAGGGCAGTCAAAGGCGTATTTGAAAGAAATTTTTTAAAGTCCAGCTCCAAATCATCACAATGCCCAAGATGACGTCTTTGGATAATGCCGCCGGGGTCGAATGCCGAAAACGTGTGCCTCCCCCTCCCCCAAACTAAAAATATTATCAGTACAGTATAGCGTCGATTTTAATAGCTCCGTTTATCTGAAACTTCGGTTATCCGAACTACCCTTATTTTGTTTGTTTTTTAATACTTATTATTTCCGTTTATTCTTTCCATTCCCAATGCTCATGGCATATAGCATTTGTGAACAAACACAGAAAACCGATTCCAGTCCTTTGCCTACAGTATACGCGATGACTAGACTCGGATAATGCAAATATCAAACATGTTAATTTATGTGAAGTATTGTTGCTGGAATAGTACGCCTCTGATTATAAGCCGCAAACCTGCAGACCTTTGATGACAACATCACCATTTTTTGGTGGCTTGCGGAATTTAACCATTTTTTTTTCCAGTTCCAATGTTGGATGTAAGTAAATGGCTTAAAAATAATGTCTTAATTTTTTTTATTCCCCCCCCCCCCTTTCCTCCCCCCCCCCCCAAAGAACCCACTTTCTTTTCCATTTCACGGGATTGAAAATGTCGCCCCTAAAACGTTCCTCCCCAATCCCACCCCCCCCCCACCTCGTTGGAAACTTCCGGTAACCGAAAAATGCGGTATCAGAAAATCCTCCTGCACCACTCATTTCATTAAAATCGACTCTCTACTCTCCATATTCAGTATATAATTTCTGCTGATAAATAAGAATTGTTTTTAAATTTAACATTATGCGAAAGCAAACGTTCATTCCTTTTGATGCACAGATCATTGGGAGACGAATTCAGACATGGGTTTAAGACAAATAAAAGCAAAACAAAAAATACATTATCCCGCACTTGATTTTGAGCGTCTAGATCAGCGGCTCTCAAAAGTGTTGGTCGCGACTCTTTCCCAGGGGTCGCCTAAGACGATCTGAAAATACATATACTCTACAGTTATGACGTATCAACGAAAATAATTTTGTGGTGGGGGGGGGGGTGGGAAAAAGGGGGGGGGGGAATAAAAAAAACCACACAACAACTGTATCAAAAGTTCGCGGCATTGGAGAGGTTGAGAACCACTGGTCTAGATGAATCTGTTCGGAAAAAACTACTTCCTGAAAAACGAAAGGATTTCTAGGAAACTCGCACTAGTTTCGGTGGCATTTTTAGTTACAGTGAAATACGTTTCAACCGAATCGGTAAACACGAAATAGTATGGCGGTCCCGAGGAAACACTCGGTATTGCCATTATTTTGACATAAGTAATCTTGTATTGTATAAATAAAACACAACTTAATTAACATTTAACTATAATCCATTTAATTAATACTCACTTTATCAAGGAGATGCTCAAAATAAATACTGCAGCTATAGTGATGCCTAATCCCAACTGATAGTGCCATAGGGTCTCTTTGGTTACCTCGCCTGTGTGATCAGAGACTTGCATATTTCAATGTAAGTTTGTATAAAACTCACGACATTTTTGTAAAAGCGTTTCATGCAAAAGGTCTATATCATTTTTTTTAAAAAAAGACCTTTTTCTTAAAACCGTTTTTAAAAAAAAAATGTCGAGAGTTTTATACAAACTTATATTGAAATATGCAAGTCTCTGCTCATATTTCAATATAAGTTTGTATAAAACTCTCGACATTTTTTTTTTTTTTGTAAAACGGTTTTATGAAAATGTCTATGTCAATTATGGTATATTATTTTGCCCTTATTTAGATTATGAGGAAATTTAAAAAAACAAACAAACAAAAACTCTGTTTTGTACTGAAGTAAGCTAGCTTAATAAATCGAATAGCTGATTTATACAATTTAATTTCGTAATATTATAAACTTGATGTTTATTACCTTCATGAGTGCGCACGGTTAGAGAATGAACCAATTTCTTACAAGGGATATTCGTGTCTAGTTTCAGGTCTGTGTCATTCTGCCCGGGCTCTGTCGTGATACAATTACAGAAAGTTTAAAATAATATAATAAGTTTATTTTTTGCTAAATGACATTTAAAATTTTTTTTTTAAATAATTACTCTTAACCATCTTCGACTCCAACGATTACACCCCAAACAAGTACTCTCCCAAACAGGAACTGCCTTACTCCCTAAACAGCTGTGGTTATACTCCCAAAACAAGTACTCCCCAACCAAGTACTCCCTAAACAAATACTCCAGAAAAAGTACTCCCCAAAATGTACTCCACAAACAAGTATTCCCTAAAGAAGTATTCCCCCAAACAAGTTCTTTCAAACAGAAACTGTCTTACTCCCTAAACAGATCTGGTCCTACTCTCCCAAAAAGTTGCGGTCTGACAGCTGTGGTCCTACTGCTCTAACAGTTGCGGTCCTACACTACAAAAAGCTGTGGTCCTACTCCACAAATATCTGATTATGTGGTCCTACTCCGCAAACAGCGGAGGGCCTACTCCACAAACAGCGGTGGGCCTAATCCACAAACAGCGGAGGGCCTAGTCCCAGCATTTTATTTAAGACTCAAGACTTTTCTCCGCAATAAATAAATATGTTATTGATTTTGTTGTTGTCCGCTTTTGTCGTCTTCTCAATAAGATGGTGCATTGTATCTATAAGATGGCGCATTGTATCTATAAGATGGCGCATTGTATCTATAAGATGGCGTATTGTATCTATAAGATGACGCATTGTATCTATAAGATGGCGCATTGTATCTATAAGATGGCGCATTGTATCTATAAGATGGCGCATTGTATCTATAAGATGGCGCATTGTATCTATAAGATGGCGCATTTTATCTATAAGATGGCGCATTGTTTGAAAGCACCGTCCTAGGAAAGACCTTCACTTAACCCACACAAAAGAGTTCATAGGTCACCATCAACCCATAATAAATGCCATATAAATCCATTAGTAATGTGTTTGTCTGTGAGCCCAATTCTGTTAAAAAAAATAATAAACTTTAATGATTTTGAATTCTGTTCCTCTATGTCCCGCCA
This sequence comes from Lymnaea stagnalis, assembly GCA_964033795.1. Taxonomy (NCBI): domain Eukaryota; kingdom Metazoa; phylum Mollusca; class Gastropoda; family Lymnaeidae; genus Lymnaea; species Lymnaea stagnalis. The sequence goes on along the minus strand of CAXITT010000109.1, from coordinate 1,413,354 downwards.
GTATCTGTGCCTTTATGTCCTGTCACTATATGTGTCTCTATATCCTGTCAGCAACTGGGCAGTGGCGTCGCTAGGGGGTGTGGGGGGTGCCGTCCGCACCGTGTGACATCATCTCAGGGGTGAACCCAATTATGAAAAATTCTACTTGATGTCTGTTATTTCACGTATATCTTATTTCCATTTGGGCTGATCTACTTAAGGTAGTTAATCTTATGCAGCAGTATCTGCAAACCAAAGGCTTTACTCTTGACAAAGTGGTGACCAACCCAGAGGCCTCAAGATTGTTTCTCCACGAGAAGCGTTGTAACTTGATGGAACATGCTACTGAAAGGCACTTTTAAAATAAGACAAATATGGAATTTCTGTAGAAAAAAATATTAAGCTTTAGGAAGAGAATGGCTTGAGAACAGTTAATAGATGGTGAACTCTCTCTCTGTGCATGAAGAAAACGGTATGGAGATACTGGAGTGTATTGATAGATTTTATTCTGAGCCCCATATCAGATCATCTACGATCAAGAAAGTAGCAGATATGTTTTGGGCTGTTCAACCCAAGAGTCTACTATCAGCAAGTGAAAAAGAGTTGTTGATGTCCGTTCCAAAACTAACCCTTTTCTATGTTGAATTATATCAGAAGATGGGGGTTTTAAAGAAATATTAAGGCTTAGAAGATACCTAACGGCAGCTGATATTAAATTTCACAAAGTCATGGACTGCTCAGTATTTGATGTCTTTAAATTCATAGCTGAATGAGACTTACTAGAATCTCTTCCAGTACTCTCGCTAAGCCTTCCAATTTTTTTTTATACGATCTGTGTGTATGTGGCTATATGTCATCAGAGCTTTTCAAAATAAAGGCTTATCAAGAACTATCTACGATGCACCATGGGACAGTCAAGGCTTTTTGATCTGACTCTAATAACAATTAAAATAGATACGGTGAAGGATATGGATTTCGCTCAAGTTTAGAGCTTTGAAGACCAGGAAAGGGAAATTTTTAATAAAGTAAATTTAATGTCAAAATAACGATAACGTAAAGCTGTTACAGTTCTTAAATACATTGACCTCGTGAACTTCAATTAGTCTTTTTAGGGTTTCTTGCCATTGTTATACTGTGGACTGATTTTAACAAGGACAAATCCATCATGGAAGCCGTGGTGGGGGGGGGGGCGGTGACACCATGAATTTACCACACCGGATGACACCAACCCAAGCTACGCCACTGCAACTGTGTCTCTAATCCTGTCAGTAGCTGTGTCTCAATGTCCCGTCAGTAACTGTTATTTTATATTTTGTCAGTATCTGTGTCTCTATGCCCAGTCAGTAACTGTGTCTCTATGTCGAGTCAGTATCTGTGTCTCTATGTCCTGTCAGTAACTGTGTCTCTATGTCCTATCAGTAACTGTGTCTCTATGCCCTGTTAGTAACTGTGTCTATATGTCCTGTCAGTAACTGTGTCTCTATGTTCTGTCAGTAACTGTGTATCTATGTCCTGTCAGTAACTGTGTCTCTATGTCCTGTCAGTAACTGTGTCTCCATGTCCTGTCAGTAACTGTGTCTCTATGTTCTGTGAATAAATGTGTCTTTATGTTCTGTCAGTAACTGTGTCACTATGTCCTGTCAGTATCTGTGTCTTATGTCCAGTCAGTATCTGTGTCTCTATATCCTGTCAGTAACTGTGTCTCCATGTCCTGTTAGTAACTGTGTCTCTATGCCCTGTCAGTATCTGTGTCTCTATGTCCTGATAGTAACTGTGTCTCTTTGTCCTGTCAGTAACTGTGTCCCTATGCCCTGTTAGTAACAGTGACTCTATGCCCTGTGAATAACTGTGTAACTATGTCTTGTAGCTATGTGTGTCTCTATGTCATGTGAATAACTGTGTCACTATGTCTCGTCGCTATGTGTGTCTCTGTGTCCTGTGAATAACTGTGTAACTATGTCTTGTCGCTATGTGTGTCTCTATGTTCTGTCTCTTTTATAAAAAAATTAGGAAAACCTTTGTATAATAATCCCAAAATTAATTTTAATTTTCATGTATAAAAAATACAAATGTTGTTAATTTTATGTCAAGTATTATTGCAAGCAATGAATGGAATTAATGTTGATTATTATTTTTTTTCTTTATTTATTCATTTATTTATTTTGGGTGTGTGTGTGGGGGGGGGGGG
>CAXITT010000109.1:1398854-1411079 GCA_964033795.1 Lymnaea stagnalis | reverse complement strand
GGGGGGGGGGGGGGGAGAATGCGACACCTGTCCCAGTGCGTCAGACTAATTTAAATGGGGGCACCAAAATAGGCTTAGGTAGTATTTTATGGACGAAAAATTGGATTTCAGTGTTCAGTGATCATGCAAATTTATTCTTGTCCCACGGGCGCCAAAACTCTTTAGCTACGCCATGAAATAAGTAACAGAGAACAATACACTCACCGTTAATTTTAGGGAAATGTTGCCAGTCACCCTCAAATTGCGCGTTGTTCGATTCTGTGATGATAGTACGGAAGGAACGTTTTTCAAATTCCACCGACGTCCTATATGTGATGTTAACTTCGGCGGTAAATTTGGACTTTTGTGCGCATAGACACCCATTAGTCCATGACTGGCAGGAGAAATTCAGATCCATATGACACTGAAACATGTTTTACGAGCGAATTTACACAAGCTTTTCAGTTCAAAATGTATTAAAATATCTGTTTTAAAATAAACTATTCTAATTATATGTTAATATTTAAGTAATTATTACATTTTAGCGATCCATAACATGCCGTATGTGATGAAGAGATACGTACCTAAGTAAGAATGAATCGACTTAGAGAATGTAGGAAATGCAAATTTACATAGTAAAAGTTTCATACTGTCTAATTTATTAATTGGCGGTGGAAGCAAAAAAAAAACAACAAATTTTAAAGTAAAGAATGTTGTGGTACAACATAAACTGTTCTAAACAACATAACTGATTACTTTAACGTACCGTTACAGGGCTCTTGTAAAATAAAAGATAGGTTTTAAATTGTGGCTTGTTCGTTGAACAAGACGAAACAGATGACAGAAAACCAGTAGCCTAACAAAAACGATACTAAAGCTAGTGATACCTACAATATTTAATTTAATAATAAATTTACTTTTATATGGTAACAAAATCAAATAGTAACAAAAACTATATTAACGTATAGCACACCAAGTTAAAAGTTATAATCCTCGAAATATACAAATATTAATATTCACACATAATGAGTACGAACTTGTAGGTATATTAAACTCGTAAATGTCTAGCAAAAATATTTTAAAATGTCTCTCGGCTAGGAAAGCTGTTGGCTTATTTATAAGCAGTGAGTAGGAACCCTTCAAAACAATTCTAGAGACTGCATTACCGAGGATAATTCTATAGAACATATTGAAACATAATCGAACGTGAACAACATTTACCTATTCAAGGCAGGGGTGGGTGTTATACAGCGCTACACATTAAATCGGCGACGTAAGTGACGTCATATCAAAGCAAAAAAGGGGAAGAAAACAAGTGATTGTCTCCATAATGCTACGATGAATTTTGAAATTAGGTCAAGACACAGCCCATAACAATTAAAACAATGCGAAATTAAAGAGATGTTGAAGGTGTGTATAACAGTACATGATAACTTTATTAAAATAAAACAAGTCAGATAATTTTTATCTCTATAAAGGTGATACAAAGTATTTAAAAACACTGGCTGACCCATTGTCCAACTTTACTAAATGCCGCGAGGGGCAAACTCTCAAAACTGCACCCCCAGGAATACACCTGTTTCAATATGTTAGTAATAAACAGTGATCAATTAAGAAAAGAATTTTATCTTAATTTCTATTATTCATTATCTGATTTTAAAGAGTGGTAAACTAGAACAGTTATTGCAACAAACTAGATCAGTAGCAAATAATTAGAATTTAACTCTTTGAGTCTTTTGGAGAACAAATTCTTTTTCTTTTCAAATCTTCAAAGCTATGATCGCTGCAATCTTCTCAAATCGATAATAATATTTATATTTGTGAGCCGTTCCTTAAATATTATGTCATAATGCTAAATGAGCGATAAAAAGAGGTCACTGAAATCGGATATCTATAAATATATATATAGGCCAATATATTTTTTTTTTGGCTATTTATTAGAACAGTGCCAATGGCGGTGTTTCCGTGTTTACTCAATAATGTCCAGGAGTCTTTCCCCTTTGTTTATTTAATTGTTTATTTTCATTGGATGAAGTGTCGGCATGACCATGACGTCATTATAAGTCATTTGCGTATTTATTAAATATTTGCGGGGCAGCGAAGGAATATTTTAACAACCGGTGGGAACAAGATTTCGTGCGAATAATTAACGAAGTTTATAAGAAAAATTTAATTTTATATTTTTAAAAGTTTAATTTTATGTTTTTAAAACTCATATTAAGAGTGTGGAATTTTTAGAATGTTACAAATATTAATTAAAAATAGAGTAATTAATTTTCTGATTGGGTACTTTAAAATTATACAGGATATAGAAAGGAGTGCTTAAACAGTACGTCACTAGTCTTGTTGTTACAACGACTTTTGGGTAACTTTTGCATAGCAGTAGCAGAATTTGTATTTGATTGATTTTCTGGATATTATATTCCGTGGAACATGAAATAAAGTGTGTAAAGGTGTATTTCATGAAACTGTAAGTTGGGTTTTCATTAATTTTTATTTAATAATTATTTGTGGCCATTTTTTCTTGTATTTTTAACATTTTTATAGTTTTCTTGGCTCACAGTGTGATTCATATGTTCTTACTTGCGGCTATAGGGCTAGTGGCAGAGGATTTTTTAGTGTTCGATTTAGAGTTCAGGTTAGGTTTAGGGATAGCTTTAGGGTCCAGGTTAGGGTTAGGTTTCAGGTTTGGGTTAGGGTAGGTTTAGGGTTAGGGTTAGGGATAGGTTTAGGGTTAGAGTTAGGGATAGGTTTAGGGTTAGCTTTAGGGTAAGGTTTAGGGTTAGATTTAGGGTTAGGTTTAGAGTTAGGTTTAGGGTTAGGTTTAGAGTTAGGGTTAGGTTTAGGGTTAGATTTAGGGTTAGGGTTACGTTTAGGGTTAGGTTTAGGGTTACTTTTAGGGTTAGGTTTAGGGTTAGGGTTAGGTTTAGGATAAGGTTTAGGGTTAGGTTTAGGGTTAGATTTAGGGTTAGGGGTAAGCTTTAGGGTTAGGGATAGGTTTAGGGTTAGGGATAGGTTTAGGCTTCAGGTTAGGGATGGTTTCAATCAATTTTTACTCGTTTTTTTTTTATATTTACCCAAAAAAAAAATTTTTTTAATTTCAAATTTTTATCGTTTTTTTTAACATTTTTTTTTAAATTTACACCCAAAAAATTTTGTGTTGTTTTTTGCTCATTTTCAGAAGAAGAAAAAAATTGGAATTTCTTTAAATATTAAATTTTTTCTTGAAACGCCCTTTTAAAAAACTCTATATATTTTCATGTTTTCGCTTTTTTTAAAATAAAAATTAACCAAATTTTCTAGTAGAATTGCTTATTTTTTCATCTTTCGGTAAGTAGTTGATAAGACACATTTTCCCCAACCGTTCCCTTTTTCACAATACGTGTGTTTGCACTACTTTTTTTTTTACTTGGCCGCCATCTTGGTTGACATGGTCCGTGACCTTCTCACGGATCATGTCAACAAAGATGACGGCCATGATGGGAAACCCCGGGCATCGTCCTCATAATTTACCTTTTTTTTTTTTTTTTTTTGCCCGATTTAAAATTTTTTGGATAAGCAAACAATCCCATAGAGGAAAAATATTTCTACACATTTAGAGATGGAAAATGTGATTTTTTTCTCTAACTGAATATGTTTGTGTCCTATTAAATTTCCAGGCCATTCAGTAAACGTTCATCTACGTCGGTCATATCAGCACAATTAGCAGTTTTTAATCAGACTCAAGTTTTAAACTTGAAATGATTTTAAGTGATTTGAGCATAAAAATTAAAATTGGATCTCTACTTTATTCATTTACACCAATTATTTTGAAACCTGAGTCTACATTTACACCAAAATCTTCTTGATAGACCGTCGCATTAATATTCGTGCATGTTATTGATTTCAGGTATGGTATTTATAGATTTAGACATGGAATTATGCATGTCAATGGCTTCAGACATGTATCACACATGCAAATTATTTAGACATGTATCACGCATGCAATCGATTTATACATGGAATTATGCATGTACATGGCGTCAGACATGTATCACACATGCAAATTATTTAGACATGTATCACGCATGCAATAGATTTAGACAAGGAATTATGCATGTACATGGCTTCAGACATTGCATCACGCATGTCAATGGTTTCAGACATGGTATCATGCAGCACCTCAAGTGCAGCATCAGGCAGGCGAGAAACATCATTTAGATCAGTTGCTTTGGAGCTCCAAATTGTGACTGAATGAAACAGCAATTGTATAGAAACATATTCTTTCAACATACCAAGCGTATGCATTGAAAATGAAAAGAAAACAAATGATCTAATTATCCAAAACTTTACAGTAAGATTTTTGACATAAGCTGAATGTGCACCAAGCTGATTTAAGGACAGATTTTTGGGTGGGGCAAACGATGGCAAGCGGTGTAAACTGTTGCGAGACTCAACCGTTTTGCAATTACTTTTGCAGAGCTTGTACACATGATTTGTTTATTGAATCTGTTGGAGCGTTTTCTCAAGAGGCACATGTTATCAGGTTTCTCTTCAATGGGGATTTCTGGGCAGTCGCCCAAAGTCGAAAACATAAATTACTTTAGCTATTCCGTTTTTACTTTCATCTTTCTCATAATGTAATCTACTTTTGTGAAACTCTTATATTTTTCTTTTTGAATGAAATGATAACCTACACAACTATCGGTATATCTCGCTTTACACAACAGTCATTGGGACGGCGAACAGGTTATTAAATCTTTTGGACAACACCATTGGATTTAATTCTTAAATGTTACAATATAAAAGAAAAATTATAAAGAATAAGAAACACGAAATCAGCCTTAATCTAAAGAGGAAATTCAAGTAATGTGTTAAAATATGTTTTCAAAGTATAAAAAATAACGGATTCCCCCCCCCCCTTTTCCCACGCACACTCCCAATTGACTGACCATTGGCCAGAACTGATGTTAAAATGTTGAAATTGAACTGAACTTACAATTCGCCCTTTGATCGTATCTCCAAACTTGAATTCGATAACTGCACTACGTGCTGATGGAATGAGCGTATAGTTCAGAGGGATGAGTATAAATTCTTCAACCTCTATGGGTCCAGGATCGGACATACCTTAACAACATTAACAATGGAAATTAGGTGTGTGTTTGTTTCATACATTTATCCAACACCCTCAATCAAACATTCACTCAAATGTCCATCGAAAATCCCTCTGCTAATCCATTCGTATGTCAAGTCATCCATCCATCAATCCATCTAGCTATCTATGTAATTATCTCATCATTTAGCATTAAAGAATTTAATTAACTAACATTACACTAATCTCATTAGTTGACACCAACACTGTGATGGTGTGAATAAGGGGGGGGGGGGAATCGTATATTTCTGTAATTATTTTAACTTACCTACTAAATAAAAAATAAAAAAGCATTTGTAAGCGTTTGCTGAAAGCATTTCACATAGAAAGCTGAAGCTGCAACACTTTGGAGGTCTATCTTATCACTCTAGAAAGAAACAAGTCATAGTTTATTAGATAAATGGCACACATAAAGTAAAGGAATCCAGACTCTGTGGTTCCAACTATAAGTATAGCATTGTTTCTGATGGTGTTATTAAATCTTTAAGTTTAGCATTGTTTCAAATGTGGTTGTTAAATTTTTAAATTGAATAATGTTTCATTATCTTTTCGACACTATAAGTGTTAAACGGTAATGGGTTGTATGCTACGATTGATGTCGAATTTTAATGGATGTTTTGCCACGTAATGGGTTTTATGTTTATAGCGTTTTATTTTGCTATTTGATTTATGGACTCTATGTATTAAAGAGTCATATGTGTTTATGGTGATGTGTGTGATCTTTGTTTTATGGTGATAATTGTGATATTGATTGTGTTTAATGATATGTCATATATAGTTGTATGATATGTTTTCTGGTGATGTGTGATATATAGCTCGATGGTGATATGTGAGATATATGTTTTATGGTGATGTGTGATAAATAGTTTTATGGTGCTTTGTGTGATATATATTTTATTGTGATATGTGAAATATATAGTTTTATATTCTACATTTATCGACTTGAATAAGGTCTTTGACAGGGTCAATAGAGGTGGCCTGTGGAAAATCATGAAGAAATACGGATGCCCAGACAAATTCACCACCATAATCTGTCAGCTGCATGATGGTATGATGGCCCCAGTGCAGGACAACGGTCAATCATCTCAAGCATTCCCCGTCACAAACGGTGTAAAGCAGGGTTGTGTTCTTGCTCCCACACTCTTCAGTATTTTGTATTCCGCAATGCTGTCGGATGCGTTTAAGGACTCCACCACGGGCTTGCCAATCCGGTTTCGTACTGATGGATCAGTATTTAACCTTAGGAGGCTTCAAGCAACAACCAAGGTCAAACATACCACGATCAACGAGCTTCTTTTTGCAGACGATTGTGCCCTCAACGCTCCTTCAGAAGCCGTCATGCAACACAGCGTTGATATCTTCTCTGAGCCCTGCAATAACTTTGGCCTCACAATCAACACAAAGAAGACTGAGGTGATGTATCAGCCAGCTCCGAGTAAGCCCGACGTTGAACCCAACATCATCATCAGTGGACAGCGTCTCAACCCGGTGGATAAATTTACTTACTTGGGCAGAACCCTCTCTAGATCTGTCGTCATGGATGATGAAATGAATGGCAGACTCTCAAAAGCTAGTGGCATATTTGGCAGGCTCTGCAGCACTGTTTGGGACAGGAGAGGTATCAGACGAGAAACAAAGCTCAAGGTCTATAGCGCAGCAGTCCTCTCGACACTGCTCTATGGATGTGAAATGTGGACAGTCTATCAGAGTCTCGCCAAGAAACTGAATCATTTTCACACTACCTGGCTCAGGAAACTCCTCGACATCAGGTGGCAAGACAAAGTCCCCGACACCGAGGTCCTCGCTAGAGCGAATCTACCTAGTATCTTCATCACTCTGATGCAGTCTCAGCTCCGTTGGATCGGGCACGTAGCCCGTATGGCAGACCATCGGCTCCAGAAACAAATATTCTCACGAAAGGCAAGCGCTCCCAAGGAGGGAAAAAAAGCATTACAAAGACTCACTGAAAGTGGCACTAAAGGCCTTCAGCATAAACCCTACCCAATGGATGCAGACAGCCCAGGACAGAGCTAAGTGGAGAGCTGCTGTCAAGAAGGGGGCTAAATCCCATGAAGCAAATAGAATAACCACAGCTGAGACACGCAGACTTGTCCGAAAGAGCAACATTATGTCACCGCGTCAAGCAAAAATTCCATGCCCACGTTGTCATAGATTATTCCGAGCAAGGATCGGTCTAGCAAGCCACCTACGAGCTCACCGTAGTCCCAACCTCCCAATAACCGGATGACTCGATGGTCCTAGTCGACTTCGACAGACGAACAACAGCAATATAGCTTTCTGATGATATACGTAATATATAGTTTGATGGTGATATGTGATATATGATTTATGGTGATGTGTGTGGTATATGTTTTATCGTGATATGTGTTATTTATATTTTATGGTGATATGTGTGATATATGTTTTATGGTGATATGTGATATATATTTATGGTAATATGTGTTATATATTTTCTATGGTTATATGTTTGATAAATATTTATACTATGTGTGATATATAGTTTTATGATGATATGTAGGATATATGTTTTATTGTGTTGTGTGTGATATATGTTTTATGGTAAAATGTGTTATATTTGTTTTATTGTTATATGTGTTATATTTTTTATGGTGATATGAGTGATACATGTTTTATTGTAATATTGTGTTATATGTTTTATCGTGATATATAGTTTTATGGTGATATTAGTGGAGTATGCTTTATGGTGATGTGTGTGATATAGGTTTAATGGTGATATGTGAGAAATATGTTTTATAGTGATTTGTGTTATATATGTTTTTTGGTTTTATGTGTGATATATGCTTTATGGTGATGTGTGTAAAATTTAGTTTTAAGATGATATGTGTGATATATGTTTTATGGTGATATGTATGTGTTTAATGATGATAAGTGATATATAGTTTTATTATATGTTGTATGGTGATATGTGAGATATATCTTTTAGAGGATGTGTGTGATATTTGTCTTATGTTATAATGTGTGATATAGTTTCATGATGATATGTGTGAACTAAGTTTTATTGTGATATGTGGTATAAATACTTTTATGGTGATATGTGTGATATATATTTTATGGTGATAAGTGATATATATAGTTTTATAAAGATAAGTAGTTTTAGGGTTATATATGATATAAAATTTGTAAGGTGATTTGTGATATCTTTTATGATGAATTGTGTGATATATGTTTTATGTTTATATGTGTTATATATCTTTTATTGTGATATTTTTATATGTTCAATGGTGATATGTGTGATAAATGTTTTATTGGTATATATGTGATATATAGTTTTATTATGGTATGTGTGATAAATAATTTTATGGTGATAAGTGTAATATATATTTTTTGGTGATTTGTGATATTTTTAGTTTATGAGGATAGTTGTGATAGATAGTTTCATGGTTACATTTGACATATAATTTAAATGATGATATGTGTTATATGTTTTATGGTCATGTTTGTGATACATGTTTGATGGTGATTTGTGTGATACATGTTTTATGCTGATATGTGTGATATATATTTTATATTGATATGTGTTATATTTGTTTTCTGATGATGCAACATATATAATGTGGTGATATTTGTGATATATTTCTATGGTGATATGTGTCATATATAGTTTTATGATGATATGTGTGATATATTTTTATATTGATATGTTAAACATAGTTTTATGATAATATTTGTGATATATGTTTTTTTGGTGACATGTGTGATATATCTTTTATGGTGGTATGTGTTATATATGTTTTATGATGATAAGTGGGATATATAGTTTTTTTTGTAAAATGTGTGAAATATAGTTTAATAATGATATGTGTGATTTATTTTTAAGGTGATATGCCTGATATATATAATTGTATGATGATTTGTGTGATAAATATTTTTGTGATGTGTTATATTTAGTCTTATGGTAATATGTGTGAGTGTTTTATGGCGATATGTGTTATATTTGTTTCTTGTTATATTTGTGATATATATTTTATGTTTTTATGTGTGATATTAGTTTTATGGTTATAAGTGTGATATATGTTTTATGGTGATATGTGTTATATGTGTTTATTGTGATATGCATGATTTATGTTGTTGGTTTTAAGTGATATATAGTTTTATGATATGTTTTATGGTATGTGTGAAATATATTTTATAGTGATATGTCATAAATATTTTTATGATATGTGTAATATATAGCTTTATGGTGATGTTTGTGATATATGTTTTATGGTGAAATGTGCGATATATGTTTTATGGTGATATGTGTGATATATGTTTTATGGTGATATCTGTGATATATGTTTTATGTTGATATTTGTGATATATGTTTTATTGTGATATGTGTGATATATTTTTATGATGATAAGTGTGATATATGTTTTTGGTTAAATATGTGATATATAGTTTAATAATGATATGTGTGATATTATATGGTTATGGACTTTTATGGTGATATGTGTGATATATATAATTGTATGGTAATTTGTGTGATAAATGTTTTTGTGATGTGTAATATTTAGTCTTATGATGATATGTATGAAATTGTTTTATGGTGATATGTGTTATATTTGTTTCTTGTTATATTTGTGATATATATTCTATGTTTTTATGTGTGACATTTGTTTTATTGTTATATGTGTGATATATGTTTTATGGTGATATGTGTAATATGTGCTTTATTGTGATATGTATGATTTATGTTTGATGTTTTATGTTATATATAGTTTTAAGATATGTTTTATGGTATGTGTGAAATATATTTTATGGTGATATGTGATATATATTTTTATGATGATATGTGTAACATATAGTTTTATATGTGATAGTTTGTATGGTGATTGTATGATCTATGTTTTATTGTGATATGTATGATATAAGTTTTATATTGATATGTGTGATATATGTTTTATAGTGATATGTGTTAGATATGTTTTATTGTGACATGTGTGATATATGTTCTATGGTGATATGTGTGATATATGTTTTATGGTGTTGTAAGTGACATATGGTTTATGATGATTTGTTAATATATGTTTAATGGTGATATGCGTTGTATTTGTTTTATGGTGATATGTGTGATATATTGTATGGTGAAATGTATGATATTTGTTTTTGGTAATTGTGTGACATAAGTTTTATGGTGATATGTGTGATATATTTTGGTAATATGTGTGATATATCTTTTATGTTCATGTTTTTTTATATTTAGTTTTATGGGGATATGTGAAATATATTTTATTGTGTTATGTATAATATATTTATTTGATGGTGATTTTTTTTTTGTGGTGTTTTTGTTTTTGTATTTAAGTAATCTTTGTTTGGTGGTAATTTAGGATTTTAAGGGGATGTGTGTGATATATAGTTTAAGGTTGTATGTATGATATATGTTTTATGGTGATATGTGTTATGCATGTTTTATGGTGAAGTGTGTGATATAAATTATATATTGATATGTTTGTTATGTTGTTTTTTGGTGATATGTGTGCTCTATACTTTAATTTTATATGTATACATATTTTAATTTTTATTTTTAAGATGTGTATTATATATCATCTATGGTGATTTGTGTTATATATGTTTTATGGTTATATCAGGGATATATGTTTTGTGCTGCTGTGTGTTATAGATGTTTTTGATTATTAGCCACTCAATTTGAAACAGGTTTTTTTTGTGATTAGTGTTCGTTGTGATGATGATATGCGATTTATAGCGATACGTATTTGAAGGTGATATGTTGCATGGTAATATATGTTTTATTTGTATATTTTTATATTGATGTGTATTTTAAAGTGATCTGGGGTTGTTTTTTTTTTTGTTTTTTTTGGTGATAGGCATATATATAATGTGATATATCTTTATGGTTATATATGTTTTAGGTTTATTTGTTTTTAGGACTACATGTTATTTTCATATAATGTTATGCTTTTCTTGTTATGCATCCCTATGCTGATTTACATAATATTGGGACAAGCCATTTTAAAATAAACTATTCATAATTCACATCACAATGATTATAATTGTCCCGTCAATATTTTATGTAGTTATGGAAAATATAATAAAAGTGATGCCATAAAGCAAAAATTTATTTTGAGACATTTTATCACAACATACAAAAAGCATTTTTACTGTAATGTTTGTTCTTGCAAAGAACTGCCTGAAACTACTGGCCTAAAGCATTTTACATCTTCTAATAGGACATACGCCTGTTGACGTAACCTATGTCCTTATCATTATTCGATATTAAAAGGCATTAAAAAAGCATCCTTTTCTTAACCTGATTTAATTTATCTTTAAATCTTTTATGACAATTATTATTCCTGTCATTTAATATGCACTAAAAAAATATCCCGCCAAACCATGGTGGTGGCAATGTGTGAACTTCCAATCCCCTAAAGTGACTTTACATAACATGCCTACAAGTAACGTACTAAATAGATATCACAATTAGTGATAACTTCTGGGTGTTTTAGTTGCGCTTCTATTGAACACAGTCTTACAGGAATTATATACTCACCTAGTGAATAATTATTTGCGATATTATCAAGTTTAAAACATATACTATATACCATACCCAATCCCTTAGACACGAATAATTTCTGTCAATATAACAATATATGAATTATTCATTGAATATAATATGTTCAGCTTTAACAATAATTAGACATAATACACAAGTAAATGTTTCGGCAAATGCCTTCATCAGTACAACAACAAAACATTTAAATGAGTATAAATTAAATTTACATTATATTTATATACATGTATTCTAATTTAAAAATAAAAATGAATAGGAATGTGAAGAAAAACCAGACCAAACAAAGGAAAGAAGAACGTAAAGGAAGTGATTGAAGTAAAAACCAAACAGGAAAAAGACATGGCAGCTACGTAAAATTGTGGATTTGGCTTATAACCTAATGGAGTCAACGTACTAAATCTCGTTATTAATTTATTTTCCATACAAATCCTATCCGGTGTAATACTTAAACAGTGTACCAGTAACTGCTATGTCTAATATTCCATCATGGTTAGTACTATTGAAACATTTTTAGGTAGGATACATGTAAATAAATCAATATATATATATATATATATATATA
>CAXITT010000109.1:1357288-1391823 GCA_964033795.1 Lymnaea stagnalis | reverse complement strand
AGAGAGATATATATATATATATATATATATATATATATATATATATATATATATATATATATATATATATATATATGGGCATAATTCATTCAATTTTTTTAATTTGGCTTTCCTTCTTAAAATAAGATTTAGAAATACCAGCAGGCGTCGCTGCGTTATTTTCGTGTCTTCTGTCGTTGTGTCTGTTAATATGCTGACCTTTTTTAATAGCACGACAGAGGGTTTGAAAGTAATTTGTATTTTTTTTCTTTTTGCAAGCTTATTGCCCCACCTCCTTTTTCTACGAAGAAGTCCCCGTGCACCGATTTAATTGTTTTTCCCTGTTACGTATAGTTATATGGTTTAGAAAATGTAATTTGTTTTACGATTTGGCTCGTAAATGAACAAAACGTAAACAGAAATGGAAAATTTTGTATGCAAAGTAAATCAATACCAAAGCTAGAGATAGAAACAATAATCAATTTAATTACAATATTATAGTTATATAAAATATCAATTCAAATAAACATAAATAAAAACTCTATATACTTACAACACAGCAAGTGCAAAGGCAGAATTCTAGAAAGATACATTTTTTAAAAAAATATTCACACTCATAAAGAGTGCAATCTAACAAGTAAATTATGTCTTGCAATTGTCTAGATAAATTAGCACACAAAAAAAAACTGGGGAAGCTGCCGGCCTGTACATAGGGATTAAATCAGAACCAGCTTGAAAAGAAATGCAATAATTTGTGTCTCCAGTTTAACATTCTTTAGAACAGATAGAACGTATTCAAACGTAAACAACCTTTTCCTAATCAAGAGAGAGCTAGATAAAACGATTGTCACGGCAAAATTAATCGGTGGCGTCAATGGCAACAAAAACAAAGGGGAGACACGCTTTCCATAACATTCCCCAACCTGCTGCGTTGGACAGGGTGATTTGTGTGTACGTGAACCATACATAACATTGTCAAAGTTCCATGGAAAATCAGTCACAAAAAGTCCCTGTACGCCGTTCGGTTGCGTTCTGCGACAAAAAAAAGCAACAACATACTTTTCAGTGAAAATACTTTTCTGTGCAAAGTTTTTAATCTAACTTAATTCCCTATTTTACCCTAAAACTACGATATAACCGTCGCTGCAAATCAAGACTGAAATTTCTACAGCGGAAAAATTAGTTACTTAGGAATTAATGTGGGTCTAATTGCGTCTAAATTGCTTCAATGTCAAGCTTGTGGGCAGGAGCTTAATCCCGATCAAAAGTTTAGAGAAGCAAAAACATCATCAGGACCCTGGGTGGATGGGACGCGTTAGCATTTGGTGGCAACTCATCTGAGAGAAGGCAAACTTTGATTTCAAACGCGGAGATGGAGTCTCGTAGGTGGTATGACATTAACTCAATGAAACTACGGCAACGCCTGCGACGCTACTGTTGCGATGCTTTATCATCCCGACATGATGTTCCCTTTGGTTCACCAGATACGTGAAGAAAGGTGATCTACTGTATAGGGAGCAAACTTATATTGCAAAGTCTGCACCATCGTCACAGTGTGACGGAAGGATGCCCAACAAACAAAGCAATAAACACAAAGAGTCACCAGTTAAAAGTTCAATTATTTAAGTACCGGGTACTATTGTTTTTCAAAAGCTAGAAGGGGGAACTCAAATGTAGACACTTTGGGCCAGCGATGACTGAAGTTAAGCTATCAGTTTCGAATCTCTGATACACAAGGTCACTGGTAAGCTTTGTTTTCCCGTAATTACATTCTCCTCTTTTTTTAGTCTAGTCTAGTGACCTTGGACCCAAGAAAGACTTATTTCCTTGTCAGAGACGGTGTTTCAGAAAGATTATTAAAATGCTACAATCCACCTCTTCATCTTTTAGTCTGATGAATAAAATGTATGAATCAAATTTTGGAAGTTTTAATTTTAACTTGTAACGGAAATTAAGAACATGTGTGAGACATGTTAGTCATAGATTTCTTAGAACGAACTTGTTAGTCTGAAACCTTGCAATTTCCAATTATTATCTGAGTCCATCAAAAGAGCAATGATTCTCAATCAGTATTGAAGATCCATTTTAAATATGTATCTTAAAGTAACGTCACAACTACGCCCCAATATAATTCAGTTCATTATTAGTGTTGAAAAAAGTTTTAATTCAAACATCATACAGTCACAGTATAACATATGCATCATATGGTTACTTGCTTGAGAAAATTCACAAGCACAAAAATAGAATTATTTTACATGTACAGAGTCATAAGAAAATTGTGACAGTAATGTGAATATTTTACGTGTAATTACCGAATCATATGTTAAAAATAAACAGAAACCCAATTAGCATACAATATTTATTTTTAAAGCGCTTAGCCGATTTATGTTGAAACAAAGTATATAAATATCGCATATGTCAGTAATTCCGGGCACATTGCATTGTGGCAGATGGTACGCTGTCTAGCAGTATATCCTTTCCGTATGTCTACAGAATACAATGTCATAGTATAAAACTCTGTTGCTGTCTCTTAGCCCTTACAACGCTGAAGTTTAGAGTGAAGTCAAAATAATCACGAGAGAGTTAAATGTTCTAATGCTTTCTTTATTTATATACTGTGTGAAACACGGACGACAAAAGTCATTACACATTAAAATGGGCTTTCACAAAAGACACATTTATTAGAACTAATAGAACAGAAACAAAATGTTCCCATTTAAGAGAGGGGTTGGTAAAGGGAGTGGCACAGCACATTCAATGCTTCAATAAAACATATGTGTCCAAATAGAATCTCTTATCACAAATCTTAAGAAGTATTCCACTCACATAAAAACCCCAAAGATTCACGTCTATTATTTACCTTCTCTCCTATCAAAATAAAATATGGTTCTCCAATAAAAAATAATATTCACTGACGCTCACAAAATGTCCCCAGCTTTTATACAAAGGGTTTTAATTAACAGTCAACGGCGGTCATACGTGGCTGAGTGAAAATGTGTGTTTAAAGAGGAAAAAGTACCCTCGCTCCGTCACAAAATAAACAAAACATCACGACACAGTAGAGCTACATCACATAATCTGACCGTGACACGAGCGTATAGGTAATTCTCTGCACATCGAGTCCTAAGATCCGGTTGGTTTAATTTCTTATGAAGCATCGTCGATCTCATTCTGTTCAACAGTATCAGCGAATGAGTCAGCGGACTGTCCACTCGCTGAAGAAGGTCAACCTTACAGTCTGAAGTTTACGTGGGCCTTACCCCGGGATAAAACCTACACAAGTTTCATCGTCGAGAATGTCCATTCCCTTATATCCACATGCATCATTGGGGGTAATCGTTGTCATGACGTCTTCGGTGGTGATTTGGCCAAGTCAGTTTTAAAGGTGAGCCACACAACGGGAGTCGCAAGTCTTACCGTGGCATTGAGGAATGTCTCCAAAACCAGGCCGTTCAATGCTGAAGGGAAATGGACATTGAAATATGAAGCATTCGAGTCTCCGTTTATAAGCTGTAACGTGAATATTGTTGGTATGTAAAATTTGTCTTTATATATATATATTATATATTTAATACTGATTTATTTATGTGTAGATATGACACTGATATTAAAATTATTTACCATAACTTTCATCGTGTCTTAAAAAGAATCATTACACCACTCAAGTTGTTTTTGGAAATTATTATTTCTTTATGTATTGTAAGATAAAAAAAAAATTAAACGGTGTAAATTAGTAAATTTTGCTTTCAGGGAATAGATCAGTTAATATCAAATTTAGCCTTATCTTATTTTTATAGAACTGTTTTTAATTATTATTTTTTCAAGTATCGAAACAAGTTCTTTATTTTGTCTTACAAGAAGAAGTTCAACATTTTATTTAGTCTCGTCACACACACACACACACACACACACACACACAAATAAACCATCAGTGATAGTTCTTATGTAAATGTAACGTTGCGTTAATGAGGTGAAATTGTTTTTATAGCAATGGCAAAATCAAAATACATGGTGGTTTGTGGATACAACGGTGAAATTCGCTCTGTATCTGCGTCGTGGTGAAACTGTGTATAGGGTACAGTAGAGAGTAGAGTAGATGATACAGTAGAGGGTACAGTGGCGGGTACAGTAGAGGGTACAGTAGAGGGTTCAGTAGAGAGAACAGTGGCGGGTACAGTAGAGAGTACAGTAGAGGGTTCAGTGGCGGGTACATTAGAAGGTACAGTTGCGGGTACAGTAGAGGGTACAGTGGCGAGTATTTGGAGGATACAGTAGAGGGTGCAGTGGCGGGTGCAGTGGTGGGTATTTGGAGGGTACAGTAGAGGGTACAGTGGCGGGTACATTAGAAGGTACAGTTGCGGGTACAGTAGAGAGAACAGTGGCGGGTACAGTAGAGAGTACAGTAGAGAGTGCAGTAAAGGATACAGCTCTATTAGTTTTGCGAGTCATTGCTAATCCCACATAACAGCAGAATCGATGCGTGCAATATCGAATGTCGAATATAATTTCGATGTGTCATCTTTTATAAAAATAATTGTTATATTAACCAGTTTTTTTTTATAATTCACTTTTTATATGCAGCTAAAGTGCGCGTTGTAGCCTGCAAGACTGGTGTTAATAAATACGCCATTTGTGTGACGTGTTCAGTACAAAACCTTGTTCACAGGTCCAAATGTTTGTTTGCTTCCAAGTCAAAAGAGGTGAGTTGTTCTTTAAACGTAAAACGATTCATATTATAGGAGCGTTGAGTCAAATAATGTAATTGAGATAAGATAAGATATTATTAATTAGAATAAATGTGACGCTCACTGAACACTGACTTCACCACTGAGAATCCCATAAACAATTACACCCGAAACAATAACAAATGGTTCAAAGTGCCTCAGTGCAACACCGTGCAGTATCAACAATCCTTCTTCCCACGCACAATAATATCAAACAACCACCTGGACAATGCCACTGTGAACTCGACATTGGTCAAAAGCTTCAAGGCTGCCCTGGCATAGGCTAGGAGCTGTTAGAAGAGCAACATCATACCCCCAACCGTTGCAAAGATGCCAGTACATGGATGCAGCAACGAACACTACCAGAACCAGAACCAGAAATATAAATTTATTTGATGTTTTTTCTTTAACTATTCATATTTTTTTTTCAGTCTTGAAAATCCATGTTTGAGTTTTTCGTTTCCTTAAAATTAGTCTGTAGCAAGACTTCCGTCGAATAGTTGTGTGGTATACTCTCGTTTTCTTCTATTTTATTTTATCAAATTTTGATATGAAAACCCTTTGCTTAAAACCACATTTTTTAGATACAATAGGATGCAACTTTTTAAAAAATAGTTTTAATGTATTTAGAAAAGTATCTGGTTTAATGCGTTTAAAGACAGTGCAAAATGAAAGCAGATTATGTAAAGTTACCCAACAATTCAGACACGTGTCTCACAAAATGTCTTTTGCCTGCTGTCATCAAAGCATTTTTTGTGTACAATTCTAATTAGGTCAGTGTTCCTGTTTATTACAGTTAGATTTAATGAAAATTCAAAGTACAATACTCTATGACAACGAGACACACCAACACAGTGGCCTTCTTCCATTGATCACATCCAAATGTACCCTACGAATACCAGTGAGGCAGCTGCGTCCAGGAAATCTCCATCTGGTGGTGAATATTGACCCAGAGATTACAGGAGATGATAAAGGCCTCAAGTTAGGGACGGAGAAATCTATTTTTATCAATTTCAGTGAGTCGTCTGTAGTGTCTATGACTTAGATGCTTTTATCAATATATTAAGGGAAGCACAATTAGTGTTGTTACATGCTCCTGTGAAGATTTTAATATTTGTTAACTGCCATTGTGAGAAGTCCATGTTTGTTAACTGCCATTGTGACATCGATATGTTTGTTAACTGCCATTGTGAAAAGTCCAAGTTTGTTAACTGCCATTGTGAAAAGTCCAAGTTTTTTAACTGTCATTGTGAGATGTCCAAGTTTGTTAACTGCCATTGTGTGATGTCCATGTTTGTTAGCTGCCATTGTGAGATGTCCATGTTTGTTAACTGCCATTGTGAAAATTCCATGTTTGTTAACTGCCATTGGGAGATGTCCAAGTTTGTTAACTGCCATTGTGAGATGTCCATGATTGTTAGCTGCCATTGTGAGATGTCCACGTTTTTTTTAACTGTTAGGAGCTTGAACGTTTGCTATCTGCTTGCTTTTCAATAATATAACACGTAACATTTTAGATCGTTAGAGTAACGATACCAAACTTTATCTTATTAACAATTCTAAGTACAAAAAAACATTGAAACTACGTCTAAGCCGGATGCTGCCTCGGATACCCGGAAATGCCGAGTATTACCCAGAAAATGACCAGAAGCGGTTTATGAAACGGACCTCAGTCCGGGTGAATAAATAAAAGGATATTTTAACAAAACGTCTGTAAATGTCTCATACGTTTAATGAATTAAAGTAATAATTATTGAAATAGATTTAAGATAGGTGGGAAATTAAATGCAAAACTAAAAAAGCTGCAAATTTCTGAAAATAAAAATGTACTTTTAGCGAATGTGATGATTTGTCTTAGCAAGTTGCACATCTTTGGTTATGACCATGGCATTTTCTGTATTTCCTTTCACGGGTAGACTAGCTGACGATAGTGAGCAACCAGAGTTGTTGTTTGGTTTTTGTTATGTTTTTTTTTTTTAATTTGTTGGGTGGGGCGAGGGATTATTTCTACGTTGCGCTAAATTGCAAGAGTTGTAATGTATACATAAGCTAATTTGGGTTTAATTAATAAAAGAATTGGAACGCAAGGGCGTCTAAGAAGGCATCGCCATGCTGTTAATATAAATATTTATATTATTTAAAACAATAATATATTCGTACTTAGTAAAAAAAAAAAAAAAAACTACTATCATCCAGCAGGTCTCACGCATATATCGCAGCTCCGCTCCATGTTTGAATTTTCCCCTTGTTTATGGGTTAGTTGTATATACTATTAGTATTATGAAGCCGGTCAACGTGGAGCTACGAACACCAGAGACACATTGAATGGAATAACTGTGTCATTGTGTCGATCTCAAGACACGTTGATAATGGTCTAACATTTCACTGATCATCCTTTCATAGATGGCCCCAGTATTGCAGATTGTCATCCGGTTATAGATGTTGGAACGGATTCGATCTGCACGTGCGAGAGGTCTGACAACACTCTACAAACAACCTTAGCTTCGTTACATCATAACAACAACAACGACAACAGTCCATCAATAGAATACAGTAACGGCAACTATTCATCGTCAAATGCAACAATATATTCTGAAGGTAAATACAAAAATATCGGTGCTACATGCAATTAGCTTTTAGATTTTTTTAATATATTTCTTTAACTTTAGTGAAACATAGAGTTATATAACGTTCAAGATGGTGCTCTATGCCCTTCAGGTGCTCTATGTAGTAGGACATCCAGACAGTTGTCGGAATATCCATCCAAACAGTTTTATCTTTCAGGAAATTTATCCGGGGGGAAGGGGGGGTGGAAAGGGGGGGGGGTGCTCTATGCCCTTCAGGTGCTCTATGTAGTAGGACATCCAGACAGTTGTCGGAATATCCATCCAAACAGTTTTATCTTTCAGGAAATTTATCCGGGGGGAAGGGGGGGTGGAAAGGGGGGGGGGAGAATTTCAAAATTTCGTGTTGGTAGTGCCAGTGGCGTGGGAAGGGTGTGGGCTTGCGCTCAGCCTACCAAGGATTTTTTTTAAATTTATGGAGGAACTGCGTTTTCGGCCTACTGCAGAGTCGTTCTCTTGAAAGTTTGTGTGTGTGGGGGGGGGGTAAACATCTTGGCCCCACAGTGGGTATCACTAACGCTAAATAAGCCACTAGGAAGTGTATCTATCAGCACCAAAATTATGCATAATGGTGAATAGGGACAGTTAAACTCCCACTAGTCCATCATAAACTCAATAAGTTCCAGTTGTGACGGCCCTGGGGATATTCTTTTAAGCCCTCAGCATAGTTTCACCACTGGATTCTATAAAATCCACCTATATGCACACAATTAAAGGGAAATAATATATTTTTTACTTCAAGAAAATCCATGAACTTACTAAATCCCCCGTTTTCTGTTGTTGTAGTTAACAAGGGGCCAGCACAGTCATTTTGATTGGGGGAGGCGGACAGAGATCATTTAGCCTCTGGCTCCTGAGCGAATTTGGGCTGGGATGTACCCAGAAAATTTTAGTTCGATTCAAAATCCAGTGATGCAGAATGACTTATCTATGAATTCAGTGTTTCTATCATCACATTGGTAAATGGTGTCAGTGGGTCGTCGAGTGTGAGATCTTAATACCCACCCCCTCCCCGGCACACCTCCACATGGGCCAGATGCCGGGTCTCCCTGCCGCCAGACCGTGCGTAAGCATGTCGGGAACTTCCCCCCCCCCGGCCTGGGGGACGTCCGGTCGCCTGAAAACGCTGCGTTTAAAGCGTTCGCGGTCCACTCTCCCGAGGGCCAGGGCGGCTTTGCTTCAACTCAGATAATTTGATCCAGGGAAATATTTAATGCGTTCAAAAAAAAAAAAGAGGCGGGGGTGGGGCGGCAGGGGATCTATAAGCGCACAAATTAGGCATTATTGCACCCTGTTTCACACATGATCGGTGTGGGGTAGGGGGAAGCACAAAACGATGGCGTAATAGCCTGCCGAGTGAAAGCGGGTGAGGGAGGTAGGGAGCTCCTTTGAAAAAGCTCATAAATAAAGCCGTTCTCCATATCATATTTGATCATCTCCAAATGCAGTAATGCATGTAGGTGTATCTATGGATTTAGTTCTCCAACATTCTACCCTTAATCGGAGTGTAGCAGAGACTCTAACAGATACAGAGACTCTAACAGATACTGTATTTTAAGTAAAATCTTACACATTGGATGCATTAACAGAAGAAAAACAATTAGCCCCATCCCTTTTCAAATATTTATAAAAACCTTCGTAAAAATTTGTTGATGGTCTGAGTAAATCAATATTAACAACATTGTATATAGACAAATTTCAATCAATAAAGAAAGAAAAATATTCCTATATATAAATTCATCATGGAATTCTAGCTTTTTCTTAAATAAAAAAATCTTTGAATTTTACACAATTTTGAGTCAATGGATTAATATCTTTTTATTAAAAATAAGATAAGGTAAGAATTTATTTTTGATCCAAATAAATGGAATTGTTTTTCTTTTAATTCAATGTTTTTTAAGCATTTTCAGCACATAAATAATTATTATTACAAAAGACAAACAATGTACAAATGCATATTCTGTCAACATTGATCACAAACAGTAACAGGGATTAACTTAAAGCTAACACTACAGTTCAACATTTTCATGGTTTTTGTATTTCTTTGTTGGAATATTTTTTTTAAATATATAGACTATACATTACTTTTTCTTTTTTTCCTTTACAGTGGCTGTGACGTCAACTTCTGACCAAAATATTCCAATCATTCTACTGTTCGTCGTAGGTGGAAACATACTGTTGATTTCGATAGTAGTAACTGTTTTATGGTACAAGAAGAAAAGTAGGTATTTAAGGGTTTGGGTTTAAAAGTGCTGTAAGTCATAGACATATCTTGTTGGGTTTGTTTGGTTGGTTTTTTTTTTGTTGTTTTTTTAAATTTGCATGATTTAATTTTTGAAATATTATAATCTAACAAGGTAATTGACAAGTTAAACAACTTTTTCGTATCAACCCTTTATATGCATTTTTTTATCCTTTTACTTTATTTTAATACTCTAATATGCAACTGCTTTTACACCACAAATTTATTTTAGCAACTATTTCATAAGTACAATGGAATTAATACCAACCAAACGCCCATGCGGTATTTTATTTTTCTCAGAATCTAATATTGCGCTGTTGTCGGACATGTTATTTCATGAAATCAGTGGCATCCTATTTCCTTTATCTTCCCCTTAAAAAAAGGCAAAACTGATTTTTGAGGGTTGGGCGTTGGGCTGAAATTTATTTTTTAATGTGCTGTCATTGGCAACGAGTCTATGCAGAGTCGTAGCGAGGGTGTTTGGCGCCCGGGGACAAGATCCATTTTAAAGCGCCTCCTTTTCTTTTTTTCAACTTTAAAACCCATTATTTTTACCAATAATATAATATCAAAGCACATTTTGGCGCCCCTAACTAGCTTGCGCCCGGGGACATCTGCCCCCCCGCCCCCCTCGCTACGCCGCTGAGTCTATGTGCCAAGTTTTAGCAGGTAAATTGAAAGGAAGTGGGTCAAGTAGCCCCCCGAAGATTTTGCCCTAAACACACAAAAGTGAAGTTGATATAAAGGATTTAAAAAGGCCATAAAATTTATTTTGTTGGCCTCATTGAAAGATTGATTTTTTTATATATATTGTATGATTGTAGTATTATGTGAGAAACCAAAAGCAAGAAATTGTCATTTTTTTATCTAAAATATTCCTATTAGCTATGTTACCCCACTCTTCCATAGCTATATTGCCCCACTCTTCCACAGGTGTGTTGCCCACTCTTCAACAGCTATGTTGCCCCACTCTTCGACCAGCAATGTTACACCACTTTTCTACCAGCTATGTTACCCCACTCTTGTACCACCCATTCGCCCCCATTCTTCTACCTGCTATTATTCCCCATTTTTCTACCTGCTATGTTGCCCCCATTCTTCTACCCGTGATTTTACCCCACTCTTCTACCTGCTATGTCACCCCACAGTTCTACTAGCGATGTTGCCCCACTCTTGTATCTCATCTGCTTTCTTACCATCTACCTCATTTGACTACTTCAATTTGTTTCTTAAGTCACACGCGCTTCTTCTTTCTGTCCACCTCTGTGCCTCTCTCACACCCCCTCTCTCACTCCCCTCTCTCATTCCTCCTCTTTCACTCTCTCTCTCTCTCTCTCTCTCTCTCTCTGTGTCACACACACTAATTATTTCTATGTTCTCTCTTTCTCTCTCTCTTTTCTTTTACTCTCTCTCTCTCTCTCTCACTTTTTTTATCTCTCTCTCACTCCCCCGCTTTCACTTTCTCTCTCTCTCTCTCTCTCTCTCTCTCCCTCTCTCTCACTCTTTTTACCTCACTGCGTTACCACAAAATATGTATCTGAAAAAAAACTTTACAAACTTGCTTGTTTATCACATGTAAATATGTAGCCGTTACTCTGAAATATCACATAATATACTCTTCAGCTTCTAACGTCTTCATTCAGAGTTGCTTCCCTTGTAATCAAGAGAAGACAAAACAGCGCAATGATTACGACCCAATCAATGGAGGTTATCTCCTCGTAGACCACAGCGTCACTGGAGACAGCCATCAGTATGGAACTACTCGAGTCTTACCGAGTAATATTGTTATCAGTGCTGCTGACGGCACGACGCTGGATGAGAATCATTATGAAACTATCGATGAAGTTAGGGACATTGGTGACATAAAATATGGCAATTGTCGTGTAGGAGGAAACACTGACAACATAAATGATGCAAATGTCGACAAAGATGTTAGTGGAAGGATTGATATTTATTCGACAATCATAGAATAATTATACCGATGCAGAAGCTGTGCTATGGACTGACGTTATGCAATGGTTCAATGACTGGAATGGTGCACATATATAAAATGATTCTGTGCCTGGAAATGTACGTATGTACAAAAATGATTCAATAACTGTAACTGTAGATATGTACACAATGATTCTGTGCCTGGAACTGTACAATCTGTATAAAATGTTGCAATTACTGGAACTGTATAACTGTACAATTGGTTCAATGAATTGAACTGTACATCTGTATAAAATGATTCAAAGACTTGGGCTGTACTTTGCTATAATAGCAAAATATGTTGATGATGGTATCTACAAAAGATATTTCTTACCAGCCTAGGGAATTATATGGTGATTTCTCCACATGCTTCTTTTATGTGGTCGCATGACCTTTAGACATTCACCACAAGGCGTTTTGATGTACACATGACCAGTGATGTACTGGTAAAATGAAATGTATAACCGACTCTTTACAACCTATATGTATATCTTATGATGCAAAACAACTTTTAAGATTGAAGTTGTTCTTTTGATGACCATCCACCCGTCCCTGTGGCGCGGGAGCCCATGAAGGGCTTGGGCCTGCTTCCACTCAGACCTAACTGATGCTTTTCTTTTCCATGCTTGTATTTTCGGCTGCTTAAGTCCCCCTCCACATCATCAATCCCTCTTAGCCTAAGTCTGCCTTAGAGCCGTTTTCCCCTGGGTTTTTGGTAGTGTACACTCTTCACTCCTCTGTCATTTGGCATTATTTCTTAGTGTCCAGCCCACTGTAGCGTTCTCTTTTTTTATTTCTGATACTAGCGTGGGATCTTGATATACACTGTACAATTTCTGGTTGGTTCGTATTCTCCATCCATATTCTTCCATAAAGTTTCCGGATGATTTTTTTTCTCCTATGTGTTTAATATGTTTTCTGCCGCTCCTTGTTAGAGTCCACGTTTTACTTGCGTATGTTACAACTGGCCTGATCAGTTTTATAAATAGTTTCTTTGTTTTTCTTGAATTGTTTTTACTTTTGAGCATTTTCTTTTGAGTATGCCCATTTTCCGGCCGATATTCTTTCTTTTATTTCTGTTAGTAATTCCTTTCTTTCATTTAATTCAAAAGTATGATTTCTAATTTTAAATATTTCATCTTTGATTGCCACCGTCCATAAAATTAAACTAAAATCAAATCTTGCGTTTTATATTTTTTTTTATTGCGTGACGAATGTTGAATAGACATAAATAATTTACGTTTCTTATTTTACAAAAGAAATGTGTCATTGTTAACAGAAAAATCACATTCACATGAATGTAAACAATAATTTCAATCAAGTTTACTATCATTGGTGTCCTTTTCTGTGCAGATCGGAATCATCCGACATCTTTTTGTTAACTGTTTCCTTTAAAGCAGTGGTTCTCAACCTTCCTAATGCTGCGAACCTTTAATTCAGTTCCTCTTGTTGTGGTAACCCCTAGCCATAAAATTATTTTAGTTGCCATTTCATAAATATGTGTTTTCCGATGGTCTTAGGCGACCCATGTGCAGGGGTCGTTCGACCCCCAAAGGGGTCACGAGCCATAGGTTGACAACCACTGGTTTAAAGGACTGCTGACGTGCAGTGTTTCTTTCAGAATTTTTTCCCTGGGGGTGCACTTCAGATTTTGGGGGGGGGNGCAGTTCAGATTTTTTGGGTGGGGTCAGTGCCAGCAGTTCCAGTTGATTTATTATTGGACATATTTTTGCTCGGGGGGGGGGCTTGGCTTTCTCCAGGGGGGCACTGCACAGCTCCCCCCCCCCGAGATATAGCTGAAAGAAACCCTGCTGACGTGCATTTTGTTATTCAATGGCGCCGTAGAGAAACTTTTCGAATTCAAGCCAAAAATTTTTGATCTTAGAACAAATTGATCATTGAAACATAGCTTCTACTATTTTGACAAACTGCCTTGAAATATTTTATATCATGTATATAAAGCCTTAAATAACTTAGTAAAAAGAATCAATGGTGTGTGTGTGTGCGTGTGTGTGAGAGAGAAAGAGAGAGAGAGAGAGAGAGAGAGAGTTTGCGAATGTGTGTGCACCTTTTTTTTTGTCCAGTTTTCTTGTTAACTAACTTGCTACTCATCTTTAATATTTGTAAATCATATCTGAAATACAATACTCAGTGTTTCACGTAAAACGTGCTATAATAACACCACGTCAAATCCATGTCAATGAACAGAGATTGTATTAAGTTAAACATCATTGGATCTTTCCATTGTATCCATTTCTACACCCTTCTTCTTCTATACATTAAGGCCCCACGATCAATGCATTGATCATTCTGGCTCCTCTGTATGTAGAGGGATTTGCAATGTTTCTGTGCCATGCATTGACGAGGATGTGTCCCTGATTGCAGGGGCTTTTCAGCGAGGGTATCAGGAACTTGGGTTAGAAAGCCCTGAGCTAATAGACGCAAATGTTTAAGTGTTGTCGCCTCAACTGTCGGTTCAGTTTTATATATGATTTTGTTTTTGTTTTTTTTTTAAATATATAACAGACGCCTCCCCCTAATTAAAAAATCATCTTTTGACCGCAGTTAAAATGCCACGCATGAAAGTTCGCTGCGGGACAGTCCTTTTTTTAAAAAAACTAAGAATATTAATATAAAACATATTGGAATAAGGGGGAGAGGGGTGTTGTGAAAAGGAAGCAGGACGGCCCAGAAGAATGATATACACATAAGAGATTTGTTATATTTCCTTCAACAATTGCTCTACTCTACATGCACGTCCGGAAAAATATTATGGAAACATGATGTGTTCATTTGTATTATAGTTTTGTTATAGTCGCATAAAAGCTCAGTCAAGCACGTTGTTATTAAATGCTTTAAATTAACCTCGCTTTTTGTGTGTGTGTTTTTGTCGTAAAATCTGCGGAAGGCTAAATGACCCACTTTCCGTCATCATATCGAGCTGAAACTTGACACGTAGACTCGTTGCCAATAACAACGCATTCTATCAAATTTTCAGCCCCACCGCCTGTTTTTCAAGAGAGAGGGGAGGAATGTTAATGCGTTGTTAAATGAATGCGTATTTGGTGTCAAGATGAATTGTGTATCTGTTGCTAGGGGCTTTCTATTTGTGACGTATTTGAGTATGCAGTAAAAAATAAAATTTATTGTTAGGGGGAAAATGAAGAAAATAAGAAACGTGCTTTCGACAGAGGTTTACCCTTTTACATAATCGCTTTTTAAGTAATGAAAAATTACGTACAGTTATTTTTTTTCTGAAGGTTTTGCAATTGAAACCATGTATAGAATCATTTTCTTGTCAACAATTAACAGCTCTATTAAGCATGAAATTTAAGCATTTATAATCTCTTTCCCTCCAGCTTTCTTTTTTTTTTCCTTCCTCTTTATTCTCTCTTGCATGACTATTTCTATTTTTAAATTTTATTTCTCTTAGATATATATTCACACATTTTAAAATACACTTACGTGATTCATTAATTCTCAGTAAATTTAAATTGAACAAACAACGACAATTATAAACAAACAATGTGCACAAAGCAATCCCTGATACCCATCACTACAAGATTCACATCGGCCACTGTTCATTTCACAAACTGAAGCCCTGCAATTTACTGGACAAGCTGGTGAGCAGTTGAAACCATCTTTACAACTTCGCCAATAGCCAGTGTCGACGTCACACCAAGTCCTCACTGTTTGCGGGACAAGACAAAATATATTTCTCCCCATAGCAACCAGACCTGCAGCGGAAACATTTGCCGGATCTGACGTTACAGATTTGTCCCGTTGAAAAACAATTTTTTTGGACATGCCATTGAACAATTTGGACCAAAGAATCCTTGCTCGCAATCTGTTGATACCATAGAGGCCGAGACATAATTATATCATATTTTGGGAGTGAAAGGAAAATATTTTTAAGTAAAGAAAATCGCGTGTCATAATAATTAACAAAGATGTTTAAAAAATGGCATGGAAGCTCAAAGGCAGGACACAATCAGGTTAATACGAGGAGAAAATAGTTCTTTTAGCCTTGTTTAAAATCTGTTTTAATAATGACAATACATAACAATATATAATAACCATCAATGTCGACTGGGCACATTAGCATGTTTCAAACACATATAGAAAGCTCATTGAGAGTACATTTGGTGTTACATTTATTCCATTACAAAATATACCTTCTCATCACAGTTTACATTTTGATATTTTAAACATTCTCTGATTTTTTTTTTCCACATGAAACGAATGGGTTGGAAAAAAGAATGCAAGGAGACTAAAAAAAAAGATAGTTGAAAGATTTCAAGTGGATGTTGTCACGGTCATATCGTATGTTTATGTTATGTGTCTGGTTTAATAATTTTAACATTGAGCAATGAAGTTTTTCCTTTGGAACTCTCCCATATTTCGCACCCCTTTGACTCAGTCATGAAAGCGCTGTGACACATTTCCGGTGGTGCGATATATTGGTGCGGAGAATAGGAATGCATAGAATTGTTCTGGACGTCAGGCTGTTTTTGTTTTAAGAAATTGAGTGACTGATTTGTTGCACTAGTTCCTGGAAATTCCATTGTTTCACATGTGAACAGTATTGTTGCTGGTTGGTTTGTTGTCCATTGTGTCTTGGCACATTACATGAATAATTAAAGTTTATCTTTTATTTCAAACCATATCGTGAAGTTTTTTATCAGAGAGAAAGAAAACGGAGTGTATGCTCTGATTCGATAGTGTGTCTGTGGCCGTTGGAAGAGTGACCTACCCCTAGACAACATTTCGCCACAGATGTGAAAGCTTTTAAATAATCCTTTTAAACAGCTCATGACGTAAATGTCAGACATAAAAATCAAATCAATCTTGTAGTTTCCATTTGCATTTATTCAAAAGTTAGGGATTTTTTTTTCCACCTGCTATTTATGTTTGTAAGGCATCAAGTACAAGGTCTCTTAAGTTGAAGTTTAAAATGCAAATTTGACACTCGTGACTTTATTTTATTAAGGCTGCGACCATTCGAACCCGGGTCCCATTAGACTCAATGCTATTCGGATGTCATTTGTGGTAGTTTATTTTAGTTAAAAGTAAGTTTACAAACATATAGTCCATTCAAGTATCTTTCATTTGATACCTTACTTTGTCTTACAAACCCAACAATAATAGTTTTAATAGTTGTTTAATCCCAACCTCTCACTTCTGGTACCACGGTGCGAATAGCCACTTCGAAAAAAATAATATAAAGTATTTTTAAGGTATTTTTTGTCCTATAAATAAATAAATAAAATAACATACAGAAGCTTACAAGACCTGCAAGTTATAATCCGTTGATGTAGAACGTTCCATGGGCCCACGTTCTGGAACCAGCTCCCCTTCCATATCCGTCATTGTGAAACCTCTTCCACTTTAAAAAAAGTCCTTTAAAACCAATCTGTTTAGGTCCGCCTATGACCTGTGATGCACCCTCCTTGCCCTGCCTCATTTTCTGTCTCGGGTTAATCCTGTAATATAGGCCAAAACGTGCCAAAGTGTCCTCGTTTTATAATCATTTTAATTGTTTCTATAGTATAGTAGTTACTATCCTAATGTCTCATTTTTATTGTAGTTAGTTTACATGTTTTTAATAATTGTAAAGCGCTTAGAGCTTTAAGGTAAGCGCTATATAAAAATGCCTAAATAAATAAATAAATAACGTTCTGGCACCAAAAGATACGACAAGGTTACTGTAAATATAGCGGCTATGCGTACCCGGGTCCCTTTAGACTAAATCCCATTCGGATGTCATTTGAGGTAGTTTATTTTAATTAAACTGAAGAAGTAACTTTGCAAACATATAGTCCATTCAATTATCTTTCATTTGATACCTGATGTTGTCTTACAAACCCAACAATAACGGTTTTTTAATCCCAACCTCACTTCTGGTACCCGGGTGCAAATAGTCGAATAGCCCTACCCCAACCACCAAAAATCAGTTTGTCCTGTTTTTCAAGGAAGGAAATATGAAGACACCGATTGCACGAAACAAAATTCCCGATAACTGCACTAAATGATATTCATTTGTATTTTAAATATCGCAAATGCGTTTGGTGAGTAATATGTTCTTTTTATTTTCCTGAAATAGTTTGTGAAATAAATCTGCGGTGTAAAAGAGGGTGGGTCAATATAATTCTAATATATTTTAAGGGCGTGAAATAATGTGCAGTTGCGATTATTATAAAATACTTTACTAGTATGCATATTTTGACACATTTTCAGCTCGATACGACACGTTATAAAGTATTTACACGGAAATCTTTGTTTTTAAGAGTTGTTTAATTGACAGTTTTGCTCATTTAAAAAAAAAAGTAGAACATACTATCTTCAATACACACAGTATGTAGCGCAGGTATTCTACGAGTGATGTTAATTGCCTGCATTTAAACACGTTTGTATCCCAACAAACAAATGAAATTCCTTGTTAAAGATATGTTTGTTGCTGTAAATTTAATGTAATAAAAAGTTGAATTTCTTAAATGTCTTACCACTGAAAATCTCGAGTTCACAAATAGAATAGTTCCATTGGATCCTTCCTGTGAAAACGTTGCACTGATAAGAACTGTTGAGACTTGCCCGGCGTGTGTTAAATGGAGCGTGTAAATGGTGTGTGCTGTAGATGGGGCGATTTAGTGGGAAAACACTTTGGTTAAATGAGTCGTTTATGTCAAGGGTAAACCCTTTGAGACGCTCTGTGTATCAGTCTGGAGATTAATAGAACAGAGTCGTATTAGGATTGAGTCACATATGTATGTGTTAAGATATAAAAATGACACATCCAGTGAAGGATAAAGACTATTTCTGCTTGGATGGATGAAGATAATTTTTTTGTTGGATGTGCATGGTCAAAAAATATATATGGAAGCGTGTGGATGGTCGAGGTTAGGTGGTTAGGATCGAAGAGATGAGTGGACTGTTGAAAGGGCTTTTGCCCTTACGCCGCGCAGCAGACTAGTATGGTGGACCCGAGAGGCGGATGTAGCTCTACTTCAGGAGACATTACTGAAGAAACATCCATTGCACATTACGGGTGTCTCAGTATACCGCTGCACTCGCGTTAAGTGACGAGGGTTGGTAAACCTAAGGAGAAACCCCATAACAGAGGCGCTGGTAGAGAGCATCAACATTGATGGGACAGATATTCTGACCCTGAGAGCAGGATTAGAAGATAATTTCTTTACCATATATTGAATATTTATAACAAATCTAGGAATACGTTTTGCCTGCCCTTGCATAGCCCAACTACTTTTAGTAATATCTTTATAGCTGAGGATTTTAACGCCCATATTGCGGATATGGGCTATACCGACACAAACGCCCCCATGGCACTATTTAGAGGAGGTCAAGCTCAAGACTTACCTCTTTGGCTTCAAAATAAGAGCAGTGTCCCACTTCTGTTTCACACGTGGGCAACAGTGCCATGTCACGTCCAGACTTAACGCTGGTCTCGGCAGTGCTCGAGGCCAATGTCCGATACGAAGTCCTTCCCGAGATTGGTAGTGACCATCGACCAACTCTCATAACACTAGATCTTTTGATTGAGCTTGGATTAGCGTTAGATCTGGCCAGGATTCCGTACTCTGTCCTGCATGAAAAAGTGTTACAAAACGTTTCTCGTCTTGTAGCCGATTGTGATTTGTTGAGAGACAATCATCCTCCACTTAACGTCCACTTGCGTTACTTTCAGCGTAACCCCACTTCGGGGGGTTGTGCGTTAAACCACCTGCTAGAAGGGTTTTCTCAAAGACCGCTTTGTTCCCTGTAGGTAAAGTTACTGGATTTATGGGTGTAGTATATACATATTTGTAATTACGACATAAGAATTATTTTTATAACTTTTATTGTGAAGGAGGCTTTGTTATTATCTGACTTCACCTCTACAATCTCCACGAGGAGATCGTTTCTTGAAGGCTGTGGTCCGACCTCTTCAATATCCATTTTTTTTTTCATCGCTATGTGAAACGGCTTCCCCTTTAAGCAGTGTTTCCTGGAAATGTGATACGTCCCACTGGTGGGTAGTTAATTTTCGCTCCCATTTTCCTGATAGCACAGGCATCCAAATCCAGAGATGAACTATTCGGTCTTCGGGGTAGGACATCCGGTTCTTTCGTTTCAGGCTATGACCAACTTCACTGAGCCTTACTAGTCCGATAGCACTGTATAGAGGCCAGAACCTTTGAACCGGTACTGAAGAGGAAGTTTGATCGACCAGTAAGTGTTTTGATAAATGAGAACCATGCACGTGTTTTCGGGGCAGGTGCTTCATTCGCTCCAATCATGTCTACAACGACATCCGTGTAACTCGCATCCTGTAGGTACGTCCGTTCAAAGATAGTTTTAGGACTTGCGTTTTCGTACTGGATACAGGTTGGACAACGCTTGACGGAGCCAGATATAAGGGGCCAGATATAAGGGGCTAGATATAAGGGGCCAGATATAAGGAGCCAGATATACAGGGTGGGCCAATAAAAGTGAGAACATCTCGTAAAATATTATGCTACGAGATTTTCTCACTTTTATTGGCCCACCCTGTAAGGGACTAGATATAAGGGGCCAGATATAAGGGGTCAGGTATAAGGGGCCAGGTATAAGGGGCTAGGATGACGTATTGTGGACCATCTTTTTGGCTATGGTGTGGGCGGATTCAAGTCTTTTTGTACAGGTTTGCGTGACTCTCCTAACAAAGTCACTTTAACTTACTTGCGGGTCAGAATTCCCCATTCGTCGACAGAGTAACTTTCCAGATCGGCGAAATTTTTTAACAACAGACAGCGCGTAACCTTGTTACTTGGTAACCCATTTCCAACAACAACTGTCCAACATATCTTCCAGCTGCACATCACTACGATATGTCATTACAATTAAGATCAAGGTCAAACCAAGTCCTCGTGCCACAAAAAATAGGAAACCTCGTCGCGGGGCCATTAAAAGAAATGGAGCGCCTAGGCGTGTGCCTCGTTTGCCTTTAGGTTTATCCAACAATGGCAAGGTGGGCTTGTGCGGTTGAGCTAACTCGCAAATCTCCTGAGAGTTTTGTTAACCAGATCCCTATAGTTACCCAGTAAAGTGCGAGACGACCACAGTGGAGATAAATGTAGAATCTATCCGCGCGCGTTATCCCAGAGTAGTAAACTTCATTTATCTCCCCTATGTAGTTCCCTTCTAATTAACATACACCCTCTGGTAAAGGTCTGAGATTACTCTCTTATGACCGCGGCTAGTACATTGGCTACCAGCTCCATCTGCTGAGCTGAGACATGCAACATTTTCCTCACGTAGGGCTCTCCAAACGCCCTGGCTTCCCCCAGGATATCTAGTGAGTGACCTTCGATCAACAGGTGCGCTAGTGTCTCTGGTACCATGTTGCAATGACGGCAGATAGGGTCCGTATTGTTGTCTAGCCACCAGAAGTATGTGCCTATGGGGCGATTCTCGGTGCGCATCTGCGTCACTAAGCTCTGCTGTCTGCAGCCTAACTCCCACCATGGGTTTTGTTTGCTAAGAGTAGGAAAATTTGAAAAGACGCCTTTGACAGTTGTATTGCCCCCTGCCTGTACCACTTCGTCCTGAAATGGTCTGCCTGCCAGTTCTTTATTCCAAAATAATTTATTGGTACTTCTAGCTGAGGCAGGGTAAACCCAGTTTTCACCAGAGTGTCAACTTTCTCATTGCAGCTGACGTTGACATGACTTGGGATCCATTGCACTGTCACCTTGCCTCCTAGTTCAACGATCTTGCACACGTCAAAAATGATGACGTCAATACGATGAGTGGTACCTGATCTCTTTCCCAAGATCTCAAGAGCAGATTTTGATACGGAGTAGACAATCACATCGGGCCCAGCAAGCTCCGTCTCTTTTAACGCGTGATACACTCTCTCCAAGGCCCTTTGTATAGCCTCAAGCTCCACATAAAAGGTCCTAATCAAAATTTGATACTGTAGTCCAACAAGGCCCCGAGAGTTCTTCATTTGGTGGTCCCCCTGCTGGGTATAGTATTAGAGCACCATACCCAGCAGTTCTTTCTCTCAAATTGGCAGAACCGTCCGTGAACACTTTCACTGGTATGTTGGCGAACATAGGGTTACCGGAAATTTGTTCAAAGAAATTTCATCGAACGGAAATTGATCGACGGAAGTTTGATAGAACTGAATTTTGGTCGAAACTTTTTTTTTTTTAGTTCACACGTTAAAATGTTCCTCAAATTTCTTTTTGGACGCACTATACTATATAGTAAAACAAAAGAATGCGTCCTTTAGCCTTTAGCTCTTATTTCCTCACCACACATTTTAGTACTCGTAGAGAATACATTAAGTTATTAAGTTTTTATAAAATTGTTAAAAAGTTTTTAGACGCACAAAACGGCCTCAGAAGCATTAAGTTATCAGTGAGAATCACAGGAGAGTTTTCACTTCAGCTTCCGACAATGAATTAAACGACAAAGCGTACGGATGGTCGGAACGCTTGGGAATAGTTCGAACACACGCGCGCGCACACACATTCACACACATTAACAAACACACACAAAGAACGTGACGGGCATTCGTTTTAGGATTACAAATCAGCGTTCAGATTTGAAGTGAAATTTTCGTTGTTCGAGTTCTAGGTCATTCAGACTTCTTTTCCAATACAATACAAAAATTATTGAAGACAGTTAATATCGCTCCATACACAGACTTTTCTTTAAACGAAATTGTTAACATTGTAATTTTTTATGGGACGATTGCACTATAATTAAATTACTATTAAAATGTATAAATCTAGTGCGAAAATAAAAGATTTAAAATTAAATGCCAGATTGTATAATTCTCAATTACCGATTTTCTAAGTTTGGGAATTTATTTGTTTTTAAAATTAATGATAAAGTAAAATTTTTCTTTACAAAATTTATTTTCAAAAATTCATTTCTCACAACCTTTTCTTTTAAAATATCCTTAAAAATGTGCCTATTGTTTCTTAATGACAATTTAGCTTAAATAACGAATCCTTTTGGAAAATAAAAATAAAATGGCATTATAAACATGACCTTTGATACAGCACATTCTGGCCAAAACGTTTTGACTAGTCTGTGTGTACTGAGTACTGTAGTTATATGCAGTTGCAAATTGTCACCAGCTGATTTGGGCTGCCAAACTGTGTATTTATTTTGTTTAATACTAGAACTTTGATTACTCAAATTCGTTTATTACTATGGCGACTAAAAAATTGCTACGTGCAATTATAATGGGTGCTCCTGGATCTGGAAAGGGCACCATCTCAGCTCGAATTGTGCAAGATTTTGGAGTAAAACACCTGTCTAGTGGTGACTTACTTCGCAAACAAATCCACGATAAGACTGGTGTGCTTTACTTTTTGTTTTTGTGTTGATAGTTGTAGACCTAGTCAGCTTATTGTAATATCTTTTTAAAAAAGTAAAAGGTCTCTATTCATATTACTTGAGCATAGTTTCCACGAAGCAAGTCATAGTCATAATCATAATGAGAATATTGAGAATATCAGTAACTAGTAACAGTGACCAGTATCATCATCAAAACACCCCCTCCCCCATTTTTTAATACCTCCACCTCAACATTAACAGCCTGCTGATCCTCGAAACATGCCCCATGCAATCAATTTTATAGATTATAGTACACTATACTTATACTGTATAGCCATATGGTTACAGTCACCAGGTAGACATGAAGAAAAAAAAAAGGATTTTAAATTAATACCCTCAAATAAAATTATCACAATTTTTTTTTTTTTAATATTGAAGTTATGTAAACATTTTGTTATTTATTATGATATTAATAGCAGTGATAATGTCTCCTAAAATTCTGGTAGCATTATGATTATCTTTTAAAATAAAAAAAGTTATGGGCGAAAGCAGGCAAAAATTTTTGAAAGTCAGTCGTAAGTTTTTGCTGTTAAAAAAATAACAAAGCTTAATAAGAAAGGGGTTTAAAAAATTCACCAAAAAGATCATAACTCCACTTCTATTGAAAATGAAATTGGTTTTTATAAAACTTATAGGCCTTCTTAGCCCTTTAAAATGATGTATCTTTTATGGGAATAGGATAATATTTAGACTTCTTTCTAAGTTAGGGTGGCCAAATCATGAAAAAAACGTGACACACCCAAAGAGGGTTGTTTGGGGTGATACCCAGCTAAAGTGGGGTCCTGGGGCCTCTGCCGGAAATTGTTTATTGAAATATGCACATTTTAACTATTTGAGACCTGGAAATCTTTTTAAATTTACCTTCACTTTTGTAATTTAATTTAAACTCTGAGACATATCATAAACAAAAACAATAATTTTTCGGTGAATACTTATTTATATATACATATTTTACAACATAATAAAATCTATGGCAGGGACACTGTCGTTTACGCAGCGTCGGGAGAGTGGTGGAGGGGGAACACTGCAGCCATCACACGAGTTCACATCCCTACTGGCACTGGCTACACAGCTAGCCAAAATAGTACTTGAAGTTATATTATAAATTAGGAAGTTTTAGTGATTTGAAAATATGATTGGTTTTAAAAACAGGACATTTAGGCATCCCAAGAGATCGTGAAAAAATGGGACAATCCCATTTTTACAGGACATTTGGTCACCCTTATCTAAGTACCTACTTCTGGTCACCCTTAACTAAGTATCTACTTCATAATCTTTGAGTATGGATGCCCTTTTATTATATCAAGTACATACCATAATGAAAAGACCTTTTAAAAATGTAAAACTCAAGTATTAACATAGATCATGTTAAATTGTATGAATTAGAAAAATTTAATCATTTATGATTGAACTCTTTTTTTTTAATTTGTCATGATTCCAGTTTTTAAAATACACATTTCAGACAAGGCCTTGTAAAACATAATTGTTTATTAGACTTATTAACTTATTAGAATAGTTTAGCCTAGCACTTACTTTATTAATTTTTTAATTTAGCAAATGGAATGACGGCAAAGCGTTTCATTGATGCTGGAGAGCTTGTTCCTGACAATGTTATGTTGAGGATGGTTATGTATGAACTAAATAATTTACAACATCACAGCTGGCTGCTTGATGGTAATAAAATAATGAATTTAAAGTAACTTTTTTTATCCATGGATTTACCAAAATCCATGACTAGATACATAGTTTTTAATCATACCTTTATCATTTATGGTGACCAATTATATCTTTTAATTTTTTTCTTAAATTCCATTTATTACAAATATTTATTCATAAGAATTCTTTGTTTAACTGTCATTTTTAAAAAAAATATAAATGCTTTAATGGCAAATCTAAACTTTTAAGGATTTAAAAGCATAAAAACATTTTGTTAAATTTAGTAACAAGATTTTTTACTTAAACTAAACATAGAGAGTTGTTTTAATGAATGTCCCCAGTGGCCAATAATTTACTGAAGAAATTTCTTTATTACCCAAATAAATTAAATGCAAAATGATGTGTACTTTTTAATTTCCACAGCTTCGAGGTCATTTATAGTAAGTCAGGTCTGTTTAATGGAGATTTTATGTGCTCATTTGGTTTTTTCATCTTTCTAAAAAATAGGTTTTCCACGAACTGTAGAACAATCAAAAGCTTTGATTCGTGACCAACCCATTGATATTGTTATCAATTTGAGAGTCCCTTTTGAAGTTATCATTGACAGAATTAAAGGGAGGTGGACTCATTTACCAAGTGGAAGGATCTATCATATTGAATTTAATCCACCGAAAGTTCCAGTGGGTAAAATTTTTTAAGTTAAAATTCTTAACCCCTTAATATTGGTTGCATAGTGGAGCTACACTGGGTAGGGCATTTCATTGGTTTAATGGTCCAGAGCAGATACACACTTCATTATTAATCAAAAATCTAATATGATCCAGTGTTATCGGTATAATGTTGTTAGGCGTATTTTGCTACTTTTTACCTGCTATTGACAAGTCTCAACATTTAAATATACAATATTTACTTATGTAACTCAATCGCGTTTTGATGCATTATATACTTAAATAATTTATCCTGACAGAAAGGAATTAGTGAATCAGACTTTAAAAATAAAAGTCTTGTTATATTTATGCAGAGATGTTTATCTTTCTACCCTAAACTCTTTCATACACCTGAATTGCAAAGGAAACATCTTCTAAAAATTGTAAATTATGTCCTTGAATTTTAAAAAATCGGTTTGCCATTTTAAATATCTGTAATTTTGATGGATTTTAATATGTTGGTATCCTTATTAAATATTTAACCAACCTTTTTACTCACTCTTGAAATATATTTTCGGAAAATTGTTAGGAAAAGCCTTAAGTTCATATATCTAAAGAAGAATTTCTTAATCAATTTTCACATCTCTTACAGCCTTGTGTTTTTAGAAATGTTATTATTCTCATTAAAATTAAAATTCAACAGCAATTTTACATGAACTGTATTGTGCACAAAGTGTAAAGAAAATCTTTAAATATTGTTTGTTCATCTTACATGCATAATAAACACAAATGTGTACGCCATTCAGTGAACTTTTGGAGAATTTTATTTTTTAGGCTATTGAAAAAAATTATGTTGTCTTAAAAATTGTCCAACAAATACAATCTCAGAATTTGACAACTTGATTCTAAGTTTGTAATTCTGGATTTTTTTAATTATAATCTGTAAGATTTCCTCTTAAAAAAAACAAAAAAACTTGTAAATGTTTCATTCCAACTTTTGGTTTCAATAGATGAATGATATTAAACGTGCTTGCCTTGGTGCACAGGTCATATCTTCATAACTCTTTGCATAAAAGATGTTTAAAATAATTAATACTATGATAAATCTTTTCCCAATATTTTCGTTATAATTTTACAGCTTTTTTTATGTCTCGCTTCTAGGGCATAGATGATGTGACTGGAGAACCTTTATTACAACGAGATGATGACAAGGAGGAAACTGTTAAAGCTAGGCTTGAACATTATAGGCGACTGACACATCCAGTGTTACAGTTTTTCAGGTAAATCATGCCATGCATTAAGCACTTTTAATAATTAACAATTCACTGATGTAACAATGACTTTACTATAAAAATCATGGAAAATTAAATTGCAGTTATTTTGGAGCGCTACATTAAGAGCAAAATAAAAGTTGAGTTTACTTTAATGATAAAGGATAATAAATGAAGGACTGCTTTCAAGCCATGTAAAGATAATAGTAGAAAAATATGTGTGGAAGCTTGAATCAAAAGACAGGAAAATCTGATAAGAATCTATATTTCGGCTAAGAGCTTTCTTCAGCTTACGGGACAAATGAAAATACAACGAGAAATAGAAAGTAGTTAAAAAACTATTGATCACCATTTTTTTTGCCCGAGGTTGGATCTTCCAAAACCAAGATTACAGAAAGTAAAAGAATGTATTTATTATTACTGTGAAAAATAAGATCTTAACGGACAAAAATTTGGAGAAATTTTCACAGAAATTGACCCCGCTCAGCATGCAGTTATTAGAGGAACAATAACAGTATGAAGATTTCCTAAACAGATTATCAGTTATTCAAAATAAAATCCATACTCAATGTAATGGTAAATGCTTTGAAATGTTAACTTGACATGCGATTTTTTTCTGATTTTTCAAATCGTTTCATCCCAAAGTTTGGGCTGTTTTTCCTTTAGAGATAAAGAACACTATACTTAACTTTAATTATACATCTGCATTTCAGAAATAAAGGTATTGTTGAGGAGTTTACTGGCAAATATTCCAATGAATTGTGGCCCCAAGTTCATGATGCTCTGGCACAAGTACTGAAACCTATCAAGTACACTCATTATGAGTGAAATTAGCGGAGCTGCCATCAATGTGCCATCCATATGAAACCTATCAAGTACACTCATTATGAGTGAAATTAGCGGAGCTGCCATCAATGTGCCATCCATATGAAACCTATCAAGTACACTCATTATGAGTGAAATTAGCGGAGCTGCCATCAATGTGCCATCCATATTTTATCTACTGGTTGAATAAGATTTTAATAACGGGTGCATTTAGCAAGGAGGGAGAGCACATACATTTAAGCACACACTAACCAATAATTAACAGCCTTTTTAAAATCAATTCTTTTCAAGGTCTCTAAGTATAGTAGTATAAAAAATCACCACAATTTTATGTGTTTTTTTTTCAAAAATTAACTTGTTAAGTAGCAGTAATTTCATGCCTTGTGAAAACTTTGTATTGTTCTACAATATTCCTTATGTCAAACAGCCAGCGT
This sequence comes from Lymnaea stagnalis, assembly GCA_964033795.1. NCBI lineage: Eukaryota > Metazoa > Mollusca > Gastropoda > Lymnaeidae > Lymnaea > Lymnaea stagnalis. The sequence goes on along the minus strand of CAXITT010000109.1, from coordinate 1,364,059 downwards.
TAATCATGAAAGAGGGGGAAATCCATGGCATAATTTCCTAACACAGTTTACAAGGACTTGGTTTCATTGTCTTGTTCCCCATAATTTTCTAAAGATAAATTGAAGCAGACAGTTGGGAGATACAAGTGTATGGGCTGGAGGGTTCCAAGAAGTTATTGTGTTTGGATGTGATGACATGACTTTATTTTATGTATGTAATATATAGATGGCCCCAAACCTGTCTCCAACTTTTTCTAATGTTTACTTTTAAAAAACAAAACAAAAAAAACAGAAAATCCGTTGTGGGGTGATTACAGTTTCATTGACAGTTCATACTCCTAAGATATAAACATATGGGAATCAAAATAAAATTACCTAAACATTTACATTGGATCCCGGTGCTTAAACGGAGCCCGGTGCTTAAACTAAGCAACGTTCTCCCAAGAAAATTAATATCACATGATTTATGGAGTTTTGTTTAAATGTTTATTTTTTTTTAAAGAATATTGGGTAACTGTAATATTTACAAGATTGAGTAAAATACTTTTTGTACATTGTGGGGCAGACTGTATTCATGTTACTAAATAACTATATCATTAGAATATCATAAGTTGTGCATAGTTTCTTTTTGTATGAATTATGTACCTGCTTTCAATTTCTAGCCTGCTTACTATGTTTTAACCTTCTTTACAGTGTGGAAATAAATTTTTTGGCTTTATATATTTGGCCACCATACTTTTTGTAGTTCGGCCATTGTTTTTTGTTGGTTTTTTTTTGTATGATAAGGTTTAGATGACATCTCCTGATGTTAGTTTATAAGGAAAGGAAGCAATGTTTTTTAATTATTTTTGTTTATTTGAAGAGCAACAATTATTTTTAATGCTTTTGGCTTAATAGATAAATTTGTATATAGAGTATTATTAAAAATGAAAATTCATTTAAATTTTTTTTAAGCTTCAATTCTACAAACAAATCTTGAAAAACTCCTATAAATTGCTTCAAATTTCAAATAAATTCTACATAGCCTAGAGATTATTTGTGCTTTTTCCTCAAATTCAGATTGGTTAAAATATATACTGTATAAACTGAGACGGAGTAGCTTTAAAAATATATATTTGTTAAGTCCATGTTTCTTGCAAGCCGGTGTGTTTTTGGCTTATGAAATTAAGTGAAACTCTTCTTTTGATGTTTCTCATTTAAGTTCTAAAGACAAAGTGTGATAATTTAAGATATATAAATATATATATATATATTAATTGATGTGTATTAATGTTAAATAAATTGATGTATACTCCTCAGTTTTTTTTATATATTATATTCAAGGGCCTTATAGTCTTGTATTAGGGGTTCTTACTATATAAAGTTGGTTACTAATCATGATTGTCATTTCTTCCAATTACTTGCATTTTGTGGTCATTCATAAATACTGGAACTATATTTTGTGCCATAGGCAGCTAGCAAGGTTCTAAGAATATGTCAAGAAAATATGTGATAGCTCAAGTTATGAATTTCATGATTTTTATGTTTTTTGTTCCAAAGGTATTTTTGAAATCTTCTGTGTGTCCATGTAAATATAAGAACATGAAAGACTGCATTCAAATAGTTTATGTTGTCGTTTATAGGTATGCCTGAAATTCATTCTTTTTACCATTAAAAGAATATGCATTGTTCCAAGAACTTTAAAAAATTGTATTTTCAATTATTTTTGCACATAAATAAAAAATAATAATTTCAGAATAATCTTTTTTTTTAAATTTATGATAGGCAGATTTAGTTTTAAATTTGATATTGTTTCATTCATTTTTTTTCTTTCTGGTCCATCTTCTGTGTGGAGCAAAATATGCATTCTAGAATCAACCTCTTATTTGTATTGAAGTTTTTTTTTTCTACTTACAATAATGATTGATTTAAATAAGAGCCCAATGAAGGGGTATCTTAAACAAATAGGAGCAAAGCTGCTTTTAAGGGGAATCTTGCTTCTGGTTTAGTACTTTGAAATATTTTTATAGAAATTTCTATTGAGCAATTTGTTTACAAAACATATAAATACTAGTCTACGTGAATGGCTGCAGTCTTTATATTCACTTTTTGCTTGACACAAAAACACATTAAAAGAATTTTAGACATCAGTATTTGAGCAGTACACATTCTTTTTATTGATTTTTTTTTTCGCAAGATAGTTTTGTTATTCTTTCCTGAAAAAACCTGCGCTAAGTACAGAGCTATTTCCCTTTCGCCGGGAAGTCAAAGAGTATAAAATGTCCTAGTGACTGGGATTGAATGGGTTAAGATCTATCCAGTGCCTTAAGCAGTGGCATATCTAGGGGTGGTGTCACCATTGCGACAAACTCGTTGCGTCACATGCCCCCCTCCCCAACTTCTACGATGGATTTCTTCCTGTTAAAATAAGTCCACAGTATAACATTGACAAGAACAAAAACAAATAAATTGAAGGTCAGGTGGTAAATAGTTTTAAGAACTGAAACAACGTTAAGTTATAGTTATTATTAAGATTAGACTCTTTTTATTGATCCAAAACAAATGGAAATGTTTTATGATTGCATTATACATTTTCAGACATAAATAAAACAATTTGAACACAAGACATTTATATTAATAAATTAGTTCACTATTAAACAAAATTTTTTTTTTTTAAAACAGCCATTCAGTGAGTTCTTGTAGCCATAACAGGGACTTATTAGTTCTCGTTAAAATGTGTGACTTCAAGGGGAGCACGCTGGTAAATTCGTACAGATTAAGGAACAAAAGAGTTTTTATATCTTTCATTTACTTTATAAAAATGTTCCTTTCCTGGTCATCAAAATTGCAAACCTGTCAATCACTTGTTCAAAATCAATATCTTTTACTGTATCACTTTCAATTGATAGTAGAGCCAGATCAGAAAGCATTGACTGTCCCATGGTGGAGAGTAAATAGTTCTTGACAAGCCTTAGTTTTGAAAATCTGGGCTCACATGAAGCCATAGACACAAAGATCGTAAGAAATAATTTAAGGCTTAGCGAGAGCATTGGAAGAGATTCTATAGGAAGTACCCTTCACTCAAGCTATGAATTTCAAAACATCAAATACTGACCAGTCCATGAATTTATGAAATTAAATATGACTTGAACAGCCCCAAACATATCTGCTATTTCCTTGATCGCTGATGATCTGATCTGGGAGTTCAGAATGAAAGTCATCAGTACACTCCAGCATCTCCCTACGGTTCCTTCTGGCATCTATTCATTGATCCAATGCCATTATCTTCTTAAATCTTAACCTTCTCTCTACCGAAATTTCATATTGATCTGATTTAAAAATTCCTTTTCAATAGCACGTTCCACAAAGTGACAGCTCTTCCCGTGCAGAAACAATCTTAAAGACACTAGGTTTGTCACTACTTTATCAAGAGTAAAGCCTTTAGTCTGCAGATACTGCTGTGTAAGATTAACTTCCTCAAGTAGATCAGCCCAGAGGTAAATGTAGCAGATGAAAAGTAAAATCACAGACATCATGTAAAAGACTATGTTCTGTACCTCTTGTATCCAGATTTTCAAGAGGACCACTTAGAGCTTCAATCGCCGCCACGCATTTATCAAACTTATCTTTCACTGTTTTAACAGCAGCATGATGAGCACTCCACTATGTTGTTGACACGCATTTCACCGACATTCCAGTGTGTTCAATTAAAACATCGCACCGATCAGTTGACGCAGCAAAGAAGGAAAATATTCTCTCGAAAGTACCGAGAAATCTAATTCTAATACATGAACAATTTTCGGCTACAGAGTGTTGACCACACAAGTTAAGCGAATGGCCCACACACCCATTACTAATCGCTTTCTTATTATTTCGAGTGATTTACGTTTGGTATGTTATCCTTTTACCGAATTCTATTAGACCGAGCAGTGTGTGCTCTGTTAATTATGGTATTTTTTCAACTTGGTATCACCCCATGAGATGGTGTCCCCCGGTGCTGTCCGCAACCCTAGCTGCGCCACTGGCCTTAAGTTGGAGTGGTCTGCCCCGGGTGACATTTTGGGCCGACTACAATGAAAAGGTTTAGGGATTGTAACAGGATAAAAGTCACCCCTAAAATATTATATTCTGTCCCAGCTGTAACAGTTCCATCACCCTTAAAGTTAACGCCAGGTAGAACTCAGGTCATTACAGAACGTGTCGTAGTGGAAGACACAAAGAATATGTGAAACGCGGTGAGCCCAGCGGCACTGCGCTATATAAGACCACTGTAATAATGATAATATTGACATCAGCCTACTGGACGTTGTGACAGGTTTGAGTACCTCAGACGGCGACTGTGACAGGGTTAGGGCGCCTCAGACGACAACTATGACAGGTTTAGAGTGCCTCAGAAGGAGACTGTGACAGGGTTAGAGCACGGCGACTGTGACAGGGTTAGGGTGCCTCAGACGGCGACTGTGACAGGGTTAGGGTGCCTCAGACGGCGACTGTGACAGGGTTAGAGCATCTCAGACGATGACTTTGACAATGTTTGAGCATCTCAGACGATGACTTTGGCAGAGAAATCACGGCTATAAGACATTTGGAATGTTCTCTGGTTCTGCTAATGTTTCGTTGCTGGCATCTTTGCAACGGTTGGGGGTATGATGTTGCTATTCTAACAGCTCCTAGCTGATGCCAGGGCAGCCTTGAATTACATATAGAGATCGAGCACTTCCTGCGTAGACACACACAGACGAGAATTGTTAAAGGTTGTGTCTCCTCAATAGACCAGCTTGCTGGAAGACCAATGGCATAATCGGTACAGAAGATGGGCGTTTTAAAAATGTTTAAATGAAAAACTGATTTGTGGGGGTGGGGCTGAAATTTTGAAGGAATATTTGTCATCGGCAACGAGTCTATGTGCTAAGTTTCAGCGCGATAGGATGAGTGGGACTGAAAATTTGATGTAACGTGTTGTCATTGGCAACTAGTCTATGTGCCAAGTTTCAGTCTGATAGGTTTATGGGAAGTGGCTCAAGTAACCTTCCAGAGATTTTTCCCCCATTAAGAAATACACAAAATCGAAGTTAATACAAATGATTTAAACATGGATCATTACCAATATAACGGTGACTGTTGTGTGGCTACTTTAAAAACAATTTGACTTGGCTTATGTAAAGTCTTCTCGAAATGATTGATAGTACCGTTATTTGGTTTTACAAATTTAATATGTTAGAATCAGGCCTGCACAACATACGGCCCGCGAGCACCCACTTTGCGGCCCACGATTCGCGAAGGAACGAAATGTTCTTTATTATTATCATTTTATTAATAGCTTTCGCCCTTGTCCTATCATCTTTCGGCCCGCACAAGTTTTTCATAAAGTATTAAGGCTCGCACAAGTTTTTCATAAAGTATTACGGCCAACCTTACATTTTGAGTTTTGCGGGCCTGGTGTACATGAACAATATGCAACAAAGGACTTAATCCCAGTATACAAAGAAAAACTATACCCAACATAATAAAAATAATGATAAGGTTTATTTGAAAATCACGCTTCATCCCCAAAGGCTCGAAGAGCGGTACAAAGTCAACCATATTAAAAGAAACATTTAAAAAATATATATTATACCACATTAAAATACATTACGCAACATTACAAAAACTACATACGAGAATACCCATTCTAAGTATTTCATCCCTTGCAAACATAAACAACATAGGCCAATTTACATCTAGGAGATAATAGCCAGCTGGAAAAGATGGTAGACAACATCACCCCAGCAGGTGTTTGCGAAATAGATTTGTTTTCAAATAGATTTTAGTGTCGCCCAGTAAAAGGACGATTTTGGCGCCCCATGTCTATGCGAAGATATAATAATTAAAGGACTGCAATCAAGCTAAGTAAATGAAATAGCGAAACGAGGTCTGTGGAAGCTTGAATTTAAGGACAGGAAAATAAGATTACAACGTTTCGGCATAGAGCCTTCCTCAGCACACAGTACAAATGAAAGTATCACAAGGAACAGAACACAGTAAACACATAAAAAATGGCACAAAAATATTTATACCAAACTTCAGCAGTCCGTGATCCCCTCTCAGTTCCCTCAGCTTCTTGGAATGACACAGAAATCAGTGGAGTCAGTTAAGCACTGGATGAACATAAACAAGCTCAAATTGAACGATGAAAAGACCGAGCTAATCCCCATTGCTACCGCTCAAAAGCTAAAATCTGTAAATAGCACACCACCCCTTACTCTCTCGCAGGGATACACAGTGGCATAGGTAGGGATTTGGGGGGCCCGGGGGGCTTGGCCTCTTTAGGGGCCCTTGCAGTTTGACATTCTTGTTATATATTGATGGGTGCCCTTTTCAAGCTTGGCCCGGACACTCCTTCCTTCAGTATGGCCCCGGCCTTGAGTGTAGGAATATTAAATTTTGGTTAAAATATGATAAAATAATAAACAACCAAATTCTTCACTTAATTTTATTTTAATTATTTAAGTATTTCATGATTTATATGATATAATCACATACTTTTCATTCGCCAGAATTGTTTCTTTTTTTTCTTTTTTTTTTTTTTGGTTGGTGTAAAAGGAAGAGTTTATCCCTGATTAATAGAGTAATGTTACGAAAAATATGGGGAGAAAAGGGCCATTAAAAAATTAAAAATATCGTGGAACTATAACATTAGCACCAAAAGTTATCAAGGCTGCACTGGCAATAAAAAATATTTCCGTGATGTGTCATAAAATGTTACCAGACTTTGGGAAATAACCCAAGATCTGGGGAATTTAAGATTACAGACACACATTTCCCCCCCCCCCC